>JAGWFQ010000028.1:0-24195 GCA_025215515.1 Schistosoma japonicum
AAGAAGCCAGGATGATGTAGTGAAATTTGTGTATGGCCTATTTTAGAATATTACTTGTTTGTTCTCAGCTGTATATGCGTAAGGGATAAACACAAACTAGAATCTATCCAGAAGTATTTCACCTACTAAATATTGGTAAACGTTAAACAATAGGAATATGGAACAATATGTAGAATCCTCAAGCCTCCTCTACTTTGGCTTAGGCGTCTTAAAATTCACTCCACTCTTAACAAATTGCTCTACAAGTAAGCATTCCCCACCTGCAACGATATCCAATGTATATATGTTATAAGCAGATGGGGCGAATATATATTCTTTGGAAGTGCAGGTCTATTTAACAAACGAATGGTTTTATCGTGTTTAACACACGTCAAGGTGTGTCAACACCCATTATCCTTTTAGTATACTGTGTACAGAGTGTTCATTCGGGCTTGCGCAGTGTATATGTGGGTTCGCACCTGCAACCGTATTTACATCGTCGGCAAGTTTACGGTTGATTTTACAATATCATAGAGGGGGATATTCTTCATGAGTTATATGTGGTTGCTCTTTGACATCGAATAGTGTACTACTGGGTAGTAACATGCTGAAGTGTACTGGGGATTTTCCCTAGGAACTTCGACGTTCGACCTCGATCGCTGAGGCAGCAGGGTTCATCCTGGTCATTGTTGTAAGTTACCTGTGTTTGCTTTTCAGTTTACCTCATCATAGATGTTTGTGAAGACTGGTATGTATCAGCCAGTGAGGGTGTATTGCTATTTGTCATCTCGAACTAACAGTTGTTGCTAGTCTTGGAGTATCTGTTATAATCAAATAATCTATTTCGTGGGAGGCTAATGATTTGGTAGCTCCAGTCATTTTTGAAACGTCAGATGGTAGAGTCGATTCTAATTTTTGAGCAAAGATACAAGAACCACTGACACGAATAAGTCACCATGGAACTAAAGTATTTGTTTGGCATTGTTTGATGGTAACTATAATGTACTTACTTACTGCAGAAGCTGCATTTAAAAATACGGTCGAACCTACATCCATCACTGTACTGTTTTTGATTTTTGCTACAGTGTTTCTTTGACTTTTGTTTTATAACCTATTTTTGGTCACCTTAATTTGTTAATCAATTGTGTATCCTCCAATGTTTACGGTGCTAGTTTGCGTGTCACACCCTTAGGATATCTTAATATGCGTGTTGAGCACGTCTCCGACATTGATGATGACATTGAATAGCGTGTCTTTTAACAGAAATACTTCGAGAGTTACCAATGTAAGTCAATCTTTCACATATTGTTTAAAACATAACTGGCGAACGTTGAGTACTATCACAAGCAGAGATGGAATGCTGTAATTTACCGCTGATTCCCTCTACTCAAGTTGATGTTGCAGCAAACCGACAGCGTTTCCACCTTAAGTGAGCTATCTTCAATCACGTTTGTAGGTAGCAGTCTGGTCAATAATTATATTGCTTTATATTGCCTTGTTGCTGTGTGTAAGATATGGCGATTTTAAACATATAATTAATATATCTGTACATAAATCTTGATAACAGTTTATGAAGTTTAAGAAACAAGATCACATAATTCTAGAATCTTAATAATCTAAACAGAACAATCTGGTTACAACAGTCTAGCTGCAATGAAATGTGATGGTAGTGTCTAAACGTAGATAAATACTGCTTTCCTAGAATAATATCAGGCTTTACGCCATGGTCTGTTTTGTGTAATTAAGCTGTGTTTAGTTGCAGTAAACAGTCATGTCATCGATCACAATTATCCGAAGTAAAACCTTAGTGGCATACGTCAGTTTATATGGATGGGTATGAAGTGATAAGGCTAATTGATTTTGAAAGTACATGTAGTACACTTTATAATGCAGCGACATGGAGTATGAAACTATTCAGAATAGTTTTGGCGGTCTTATATGAACCAAATAAATTCTTTTTGCTTAAGACCCGGTATCGAGATGTTTATGGGATTCTGGTAGCACACATTGTGGTTTGCATTCCTGTTTGACTGAATTGTATCTTCTTGTTGCAGTGGGTGACATGAGTATACAACAACTAATGTGTTTGCGACGAGCTAATATTAACTCACTGATATTTTCTCGTTAGCGTCGCGACATTTCAGGTCATGCACCAAATGTTTTGTAGGGTTCACTGAGCCTTAGTGAGCAGTTTCATAATCTGTAAAAATGAAAGCTAAACACTTAGGCAGGTGAGGGTTTAACAGTGCAATCTTGAGACCGTTAGGTTTCCGATATCTGTAGTCAATTCGGAGCCATGAATCAGTACGGCTCTTGTCAAGGCACTTGATCTGTTGATAGCATTCAACGTCGTTTGATCAAATCAAATATCAATGTTGTCTGAGATATATTACGTAATTGACTGATTGGGACTTCGCGTTGTAACTAGGAACAGATATTGTTCGTAAATTATATCCTATCTATTGTGTGTTCAATTATTTATACTATATTTGACATTTTGTGTCATTTTTGCCAGTGATGAACAAAACAATCTGATTGTGACAACACCTAATTATTTGGTTTGGTATATTAGAAAATATGCAGTAGCTGTAGTGCATAGTCACATCCATCCTGGGATGACTCTCACTAATGTGACCTTTCAGAATGATTAACACCCACCGCCTATTAGAACGAAAATTGCAAATATAAATACACAGAGTAAGGCAGAATAAATCGACCTGGATATATCAAGAGACTATATTACTACTAGTAGCCCTCAAGGCTTCTACCGATACAACTGAACGTAAGGATAGGTAACTTCATTAACTCATTATGCCCCTTTTCTGTTAAAACTAATTTGAACGCAATAAATAACAAGCAACAAACAGAACCTAACCATATTAAGGCTAGTCATCATCGAAGCTCTATACAACATCCCAAACCATATAGACCTGACTTCACGAAGACCTAAGGTAGCACGACATACTCTACTCTTTTCTACAAATCAATATAGATCAAAACTACGACAACGAGAGTAAGTAAAGACAAGGCCCCTCCCACATATTCGGAATTTCTATTATTCACAATAAACAAATTGCTCCCACCGTGCGATATACAGCATGCTCGCAAGTGACCTAATCATTTGTAACAAATGATTTGTCAGTCTCATATCTCTGAGGGCACTAATGACTTATCCAAACTCCTATCAACCACGTTTTTACACCACAACGCCACCCCTATTAATCATCCCGGAAATTCTTCTCATTATACCTATGGTTTATTAGGCTATGCTGTTATGACGTATAACAGTACTGTACCGCACGCTGAGTTTTGATTGCCTACCTATAATCCGTTTGCTATTTTTCATGTGAACCATAGTTTGTTTCCCTGATTCCTCCGCATTGTTTTATATGTTGCCTTGACTACTGTCTTAGCCCTATCTATAAATATTGATACCATCGCCCCCTCCTTGTTATCTTCCACCTCCAATTCTCTCACAACTGTAGTTCCATCAGTCTTCTATACTTCTGTTTCCTTAACTCACCTGTCACATCCGAGTGTATTCAGCACTAAATTACCTTATGCCACTCCGCTAACTACTTCACCACCTCGTCGTTATCAGTCATCAACCAACCATTATACATTAAATCGTGTAGTAACATAGACATTTTGATGACCTCACAGGCTTTACAAATTCTACAGCTTCCATGCATACCTCTTCATCATTAATGTGGGGTTCTGGTAGCACTCATTGTGGTTGGCGTTCCTGTTTGACTGAATTATATCTGCTTGTTGCAGTGGGTGACATGAGTATACAACAACTAATGTGTTTGCGACGAGCTAATATTAACTCACTGATATTTTCTCGTTAGCGTCGCGACATTTCAGGTCATGCACCAAATGTTTTGTAGAGTTCACTGAGCCTTAGTGAGCAGTTTCATAATCTGTAAAAATGAAAGCTAAACACTTAGGCAGGTGAGGGTTTAACAGTGCAATCTTGAGACCGTTAGGTTTCCGATATCTGTAGTCAATTCGGAGCCATGAATCAGTACGGCTCTTGTCAAGGCACTTGATCTGTTGATAGCATTCAACGTCGTTTGATCAAATCAAATATCAATGTTGTCTGAGATATATTACGTAATTGACTGATTGGGACTTCGCGTTGTAACTAGGAACAGATATTGTTCGTAAATTATATCCTATCTATTGTGTGTTCAATTATTTATACTATATTTGACATTTTGTGTCATTTTTGCCAGTGATGAACAAAACAATCTGATTGTGACAACACCTAATTATTTGGTTTGGTATATTAGAAAATATGCAGTAGCTGTAGTGCATAGTCACATCCATCCTGGGATGACTCTCACTAATGTGACCTTTCAGAATGATTAACACCCACCGCCTATTAGAACGAAAATTGCAAATATAAATACACAGAGTAAGGCAGAATAAATCGACCTGGATATATCAAGAGACTATATTACTACTAGTAGCCCTCAAGGTTCTACCGATACAACTGAACGTAAGGATAGTAACTTCATTAACTCATTATGCCCCTTTTCTGTTAAAACTAATTTGAACGCAATAAATAACAAGCAACAAACAGAACCTAACCATATTAAGGCTAGTCATCATCGAAGCTCTATACAACATCCCAAACCATATAGACCTGACTTCACGAAGACCTAAGGTAGCACGACATACTCTACTCTTTTCTACAAATCAATATAGATCAAAACTACGACAACGAGAGTAAGTAAAGACAAGGCCCCTCCCACATATTCGGAATTTCTATTATTCACAATAAACAAATTGCTCCCACCGTGCGATATACAGCATGCTCGCAAGTGACCTAATCATTTGTAACAAATGATTTGTCAGTCTCATATCTCTGAGGGCACTAATGACTTATCCAAACTCCTATCAACCACGTTTTTACACCACAACGCCACCCCTATTAATCATCCCGGAAATTCTTCTCATTATACCTATGGTTTATTAGGCTATGCTGTTATGACGTATAACAGTACTGTACCGCACGCTGAGTTTTGATTGCCTACCTATAATCCGTTTGCTATTTTTCATGTGAACCATAGTTTGTTTCCCTGATTCCTCCGCATTGTTTTATATGTTGCCTTGACTACTGTCTTAGCCCTATCTATAAATATTGATACCATCGCCCCCTCCTTGTTATCTTCCACCTCCAATTCTCTCACAACTGTAGTTCCATCAGTCTTCTATACTTCTGTTTCCTTAACTCACCTGTCACATCCGAGTGTATTCAGCACTAAATTACCTTATGCCACTCCGCTAACTACTTCACCACCTCGTCGTTATCAGTCATCAACCAACCATTATACATTAAATCGTGTAGTAACATAGACATTTTGATGACCTCACAGGCTTTACAAATTCTACAGCTTCCATGCATACCTCTTCATCATTAATGTGGGGTTCTGGTAGCACTCATTGTGGTTGGCGTTCCTGTTTGACTGAATTATATCTGCTTGTTGCAGTGGGTGACATGAGTATACAACAACTAATGTGTTTGCGACGAGCTAATATTAACTCACTGATATTTTCTCGTTAGCGTCGCGACATTTCAGGTCATGCACCAAATGTTTTGTAGAGTTCACTGAGCCTTAGTGAGCAGTTTCATAATCTGTAAAAATGAAAGCTAAACACTTAGGCAGGTGAGGGTTTAACAGTGCAATCTTGAGACCGTTAGGTTTCCGATATCTGTAGTCAATTCGGAGCCATGAATCAGTACGGCTCTTGTCAAGGCACTTGATCTGTTGATAGCATTCAACGTCGTTTGATCAAATCAAATATCAATGTTGTCTGAGATATATTACGTAATTGACTGATTGGGACTTCGCGTTGTAACTAGGAACAGATATTGTTCGTAAATTATATCCTATCTATTGTGTGTTCAATTATTTATACTATATTTGACATTTTGTGTCATTTTTGCCAGTGATGAACAAAACAATCTGATTGTGACAACACCTAATTATTTGGTTTGGTATATTAGAAAATATGCAGTAGCTGTAGTGCATAGTCACATCCATCCTGGGATGACTCTCACTAATGTGACCTTTCAGAATGATTAACACCCACCGCCTATTAGAACGAAAATTGCAAATATAAATACACAGAGTAAGGCAGAATAAATCGACCTGGATATATCAAGAGACTATATTACTACTAGTAGCCCTCAAGGTTCTACCGATACAACTGAACGTAAGGATAGTAACTTCATTAACTCATTATGCCCCTTTTCTGTTAAAACTAATTTGAACGCAATAAATAACAAGCAACAAACAGAACCTAACCATATTAAGGCTAGTCATCATCGAAGCTCTATACAACATCCCAAACCATATAGACCTGACTTCACGAAGACCTAAGGTAGCACGACATACTCTACTCTTTTCTACAAATCAATATAGATCAAAACTACGACAACGAGAGTAAGTAAAGACAAGGCCCCTCCCACATATTCGGAATTTCTATTATTCACAATAAACAAATTGCTCCCACCGTGCGATATACAGCATGCTCGCAAGTGACCTAATCATTTGTAACAAATGATTTGTCAGTCTCATATCTCTGAGGGCACTAATGACTTATCCAAACTCCTATCAACCACGTTTTTACACCACAACGCCACCCCTATTAATCATCCCGGAAATTCTTCTCATTATACCTATGGTTTATTAGGCTATGCTGTTATGACGTATAACAGTACTGTACCGCACGCTGAGTTTTGATTGCCTACCTATAATCCGTTTGCTATTTTTCATGTGAACCATAGTTTGTTTCCCTGATTCCTCCGCATTGTTTTATATGTTGCCTTGACTACTGTCTTAGCCCTATCTATAAATATTGATACCATCGCCCCCTCCTTGTTATCTTCCACCTCCAATTCTCTCACAACTGTAGTTCCATCAGTCTTCTATACTTCTGTTTCCTTAACTCACCTGTCACATCCGAGTGTATTCAGCACTAAATTACCTTATGCCACTCCGCTAACTACTTCACCACCTCGTCGTTATCAGTCATCAACCAACCATTATACATTAAATCGTGTGGTAACATAGACATTTTGATGACCTCACAGGCTTTACAAATTCTACAGCTTCCATGCATACCTCTTCATCATTAATGTGGGGTTCTGGTAGCACTCATTGTGGTTGGCGTTCCTGTTTGACTGAATTATATCTGCTTGTTGCAGTGGGTGACATGAGTATACAACAACTAATGTGTTTGCGACGAGCTAATATTAACTCACTGATATTTTCTCGTTAGCGTCGCGACATTTCAGGTCATGCACCAAATGTTTTGTAGAGTTCACTGAGCCTTAGTGAGCAGTTTCATAATCTGTAAAAATGAAAGCTAAACACTTAGGCAGGTGAGGGTTTAACAGTGCAATCTTGAGACCGTTAGGTTTCCGATATCTGTAGTCAATTCGGAGCCATGAATCAGTACGGCTCTTGTCAAGGCACTTGATCTGTTGATAGCATTCAACGTCGTTTGATCAAATCAAATATCAATGTTGTCTGAGATATATTACGTAATTGACTGATTGGGACTTCGCGCTGTAACTAGGAACAGATATTGTTCGTAAATTATATCCTATCTATTGTGTGTTCAATTATTTATACTATATTTGACATTTTGTGTCATTTTTGCCAGTGATGAACAAAACAATCTGATTGTGACAACACCTAATTATTTGGTTTGGTATATTAGAAAATATGCAGTAGCTGTAGTGCATAGTCACATCCATCCTGGGATGACTCTCACTAATGTGACCTTTCAGAATGATTAACACCCACCGCCTATTAGAACGAAAATTGCAAATATAAATACACAGAGTAAGGCAGAATAAATCGACCTGGATATATCAAGAGACTATATTACTACTAGTAGCCCTCAAGGTTCTACCGATACAACTGAACGTAAGGATAGTAACTTCATTAACTCATTATGCCCCTTTTCTGTTAAAACTAATTTGAACGCAATAAATAACAAGCAACAAACAGAACCTAACCATATTAAGGCTAGTCATCATCGAAGCTCTATACAACATCCCAAACCATATAGACCTGACTTCACGAAGACCTAAGGTAGCACGACATACTCTACTCTTTTCTACAAATCAATATAGATCAAAACTACGACAACGAGAGTAAGTAAAGACAAGGCTCCTCCCACATATTCGGAATTTCTATTATTCACAATAAACAAATTGCTCCCACCGTGCGATATACAGCATGCTCGCAAGTGACCTAATCATTTGTAACAAATGATTTGTCAGTCTCATATCTCTGAGGGCACTAATGACTTATCCAAACTCCTATCAACCACGTTTTTACACCACAACGCCACCCCTATTAATCATCCCGGAAATTCTTCTCATTATACCTATGGTTTATTAGGCTATGCTGTTATGACGTATAACAGTACTGTACCGCACGCTGAGTTTTGATTGCCTACCTATAATCCGTTTGCTATTTTTCATGTGAACCATAGTTTGTTTCCCTGATTCCTCCGCATTGTTTTATATGTTGCCTTGACTACTGTCTTAGCCCTATCTATAAATATTGATACCATCGCCCCCTCCTTGTTATCTTCCACCTCCAATTCTCTCACAACTGTAGTTCCATCAGTCTTCTATACTTCTGTTTCCTTAACTCACCTGTCACATCCGAGTGTATTCAGCACTAAATTACCTTATGCCACTCCGCTAACTACTTCACCACCTCGTCGTTATCAGTCATCAACCAACCATTATACATTAAATCGTGTAGGTAACATAGACATTTTGATGACCTCACAGGCTTTACAAATTCTACAGCTTCCATGCATACCTCTTCATCATTAATGTGGGGTTCTGGTAGCACTCATTGTGGTTGGCGTTCCTGTTTGACTGAATTATATCTGCTTGTTGCAGTGGGTGACATGAGTATACAACAACTAATGTGTTTGCGACGAGCTAATATTAACTCACTGATATTTTCTCGTTAGCGTCGCGACATTTCAGGTCATGCACCAAATGTTTTGTAGAGTTCACTGAGCCTTAGTGAGCAGTTTCATAATCTGTAAAAATGAAAGCTAAACACTTAGGCAGGTGAGGGTTTAACAGTGCAATCTTGAGACCGTTAGGTTTCCGATATCTGTAGTCAATTCGGAGCCATGAATCAGTACGGCTCTTGTCAAGGCACTTGATCTGTTGATAGCATTCAACGTCGTTTGATCAAATCAAATATCAATGTTGTCTGAGATATATTACGTAATTGACTGATTGGGACTTCGCGTTGTAACTAGGAACAGATATTGTTCGTAAATTATATCCTATCTATTGTGTGTTCAATTATTTATACTATATTTGACATTTTGTGTCATTTTTGCCAGTGATGAACAAAACAATCTGATTGTGACAACACCTAATTATTTGGTTTGGTATATTAGAAAATATGCAGTAGCTGTAGTGCATAGTCACATCCATCCTGGGATGACTCTCACTAATGTGACCTTTCAGAATGATTAACACCCACCGCCTATTAGAACGAAAATTGCAAATATAAATACACAGAGTAAGGCAGAATAAATCGACCTGGATATATCAAGAGACTATATTACTACTAGTAGCCCTCAAGGTTCTACCGATACAACTGAACGTAAGGATAGTAACTTCATTAACTCATTATGCCCCTTTTCTGTTAAAACTAATTTGAACGCAATAAATAACAAGCAACAAACAGAACCTAACCATATTAAGGCTAGTCATCATCGAAGCTCTATACAACATCCCAAACCATATAGACCTGACTTCACGAAGACCTAAGGTAGCACGACATACTCTACTCTTTTCTACAAATCAATATAGATCAAAACTACGACAACGAGAGTAAGTAAAGACAAGGCCCCTCCCACATATTCGGAATTTCTATTATTCACAATAAACAAATTGCTCCCACCGTGCGATATACAGCATGCTCGCAAGTGACCTAATCATTTGTAACAAATGATTTGTCAGTCTCATATCTCTGAGGGCACTAATGACTTATCCAAACTCCTATCAACCACGTTTTTACACCACAACGCCACCCCTATTAATCATCCCGGAAATTCTTCTCATTATACCTATGGTTTATTAGGCTATGCTGTTATGACGTATAACAGTACTGTACCGCACGCTGAGTTTTGATTGCCTACCTATAATCCGTTTGCTATTTTTCATGTGAACCATAGTTTGTTTCCCTGATTCCTCCGCATTGTTTTATATGTTGCCTTGACTACTGTCTTAGCCCTATCTATAAATATTGATACCATCGCCCCCTCCTTGTTATCTTCCACCTCCAATTCTCTCACAACTGTAGTTCCATCAGTCTTCTATACTTCTGTTTCCTTAACTCACCTGTCACATCCGAGTGTATTCAGCACTAAATTACCTTATGCCACTCCGCTAACTACTTCACCACCTCGTCGTTATCAGTCATCAACCAACCATTATACATTAAATCGTGTGGTAACATAGACATTTTGATGACCTCACAGGCTTTACAAATTCTACAGCTTCCATGCATACCTCTTCATCATTAATGTGGGGTTCTGGTAGCACTCATTGTGGTTGGCGTTCCTGTTTGACTGAATTATATCTGCTTGTTGCAGTGGGTGACATGAGTATACAACAACTAATGTGTTTGCGACGAGCTAATATTAACTCACTGATATTTTCTCGTTAGCGTCGCGACATTTCAGGTCATGCACCAAATGTTTTGTAGGGTTCACTGAGCCTTAGTGAGCAGTTTCATAATCTGTAAAAATGAAAGCTAAACACTTAGGCAGGTGAGGGTTTAACAGTGCAATCTTGAGACCGTTAGGTTTCCGATATCTGTAGTCAATTCGGAGCCATGAATCAGTACGGCTCTTGTCAAGGCACTTGATCTGTTGATAGCATTCAACGTCGTTTGATCAAATCAAATATCAATGTTGTCTGAGATATATTACGTAATTGACTGATTGGGACTTCGCGTTGTAACTAGGAACAGATATTGTTCGTAAATTATATCCTATCTATTGTGTGTTCAATTATTTATACTATATTTGACATTTTGTGTCATTTTTGACAGTGATGAACATAACAATCTCATTGTGACAATAGTTAATCATTTAGTTTATTATATTCAAAATAAGATAATACTATGAAAAGACAGAACTAGTTATGTTTTTTTTCCAGTAGATAAGTTAGTGAGTTAGAGTGCTTCCAGGTATGTAGTAGGCGTTGAGATATATCAGTTAGTACATTTCGTTGTCGCCCTGGTAGAACAGTTGCTTATGTTAGTATGCGTATAGTATTCTTAAGCTCAGTTTTCTACTCCATCACTGCAAACTAGCTTTGCCAATATGACAGTTCATGAACGTTGTCTAGTATTTGTTTCTGTCGCATATGATTTGCCAGTGATTGTTGGGATAATGTTATTAGACGATAAAGTTTGATATTTAGAACAGCTGACAACAGTTTATGTTTCATTGACGAGCAAATTTTGTGTCGTATAAAGGCTACACACTTAATTAAACGTTCAAAATACTAATCACAATCGTTTGTTCCTGTTTGATTACGATCGCATTTAGTTCAGTAATATTATAGTTCTAAATTGTCTATAATTCATGGTATATTATATTAGTTGATGTGCATCTACAAGTAACATCATAAGTGTGTAATTTAAGTAAGCTACTGTGAAATGAAGTTACCAACAGGAGGAGGCGCGACGATTACTGAAACGAAAGACTTGGCAGACTATTCGTGACAGACAGTATGGCGTTAACCTATAACGAAAGATATTTCTCGAGAGGTAGCCTCGTCATTAGATAACGTGGTTATTATTGAAAACGATTTTATTGCCCTGGAATATAGAATGCTAGCCAAATTTGACATCAGCAATCCAAACAATGGTATGAACGTTTTCTCACTACAAAAATACAAAAATATTAGGTAAATCGAAGTGCACCTACTGAAGAAAGAGAGACTAGAGTCAGCATCCTAAATATATGAAGTTTGAATAAGAACGTTGTATTTCCAATGTTTCTGTACACTGTTGGTTTTTGCTGTAATGTAAGATGCAGATTGTGTTACTAATGACGTGAATATAAAGAGTGAGGACAGAATGTGGCTTTTCCATACGTATTACATGTCAATAAATCGGTGCAACCACTTTCCAGAACTGAATGCAGACTGTTAGTTAACAATTTCTACATATTCTGATAATTGTGTGATATTTTGTGCGTTAGTGCGTAGTATGAAGCGACTTGTATGTGCTAATATGAAAGAAGAATTAGTGGCAGCTTACCACGTTTTCCACTTGCTTCTTAGAGTATACATGTTCGGAGGCTATGAATAAATGTTCATAATTTATCCCTTCGAATCAGGTGGTCACTGACACTTACTAATACTAGTGGTACATTTTCACGCCCAAATGCTTTTTTATATCTTAAAATTGTAAAATCGGTATTTCGTGAGATCGTAAATAACAACTTGGAGTATGAATCTGTTCTGTCACGATAAAAACGCCTACTGCTATACGCGAACTAACTACAACTCTAATCTGCAAATTTGTCTGCACAGACTGATAATCGCAACTGTGACAATCAACTGGATAACTGATTACTCACTACAAACCGAAATCAAGAAGACACGAACGCAGCACTAGGACGATTCGATTCTATTGTATTTCAACAAAAGCGACCTTGTAGAAATTAGAGTAATTAGCACACTAAAACGACACTACAACCAATCAGAATTAACAACGTCCGAGCGGAGGAAATAAAGAACAGTACCAGTTACCGCTTACTTTACAAATAAATAAAAAATAGTAAAATTGAAAACAATTACATGAGAAATGACTAGTTTCTTCACTTCTTAGCAGAATCGTTGATAGTAAGTGCATAATATTTGTCGATAAAAGGATCACAATAATTTTCATGGATTCCCGGTCTATGCTGGCCACGGAAAACACTATAAAGGTTAACTTGACTTACAACAATTGTCAAAGTTATTTACTGTACGGCACATGTCTCCATTCATCTGTGATCACAAGCATGTCAGCCTTGTTAAGATTTTGTTTCTTTAACATTCAAGTTGTGGCGGCCACGGAACACTACCGAGTAAATAAACGCCTTACAAACAGTCAGATAAGAATAAATACTATATTAACAGTTAATACAAGTACATATAATTAATTCAATGTCAATTGGAATTAGTTTACTTGGACTAACTGCGCTGTTTGGGGCGAATGATAGGTTCTCCAAATGATCGCCACATGCTAAATATATGAACGCGAACGTCCAGTGTAGCTTTATTCCAGTCGGTTTAGCGGAGAGGAGCGGCAGGGACGTGGAGTGTCTAGTCCTGATGCTGTAAAATGGGAATCATTTATAATTCCAAGCAATCAGTGAATAAGACTCGATTCAAAACGAAGAACGTTGCCACGATAGTATATTTGCCACTCGTACAGCAGACAATATCAGGCGCCAAGGGCGAAGTGTTGTAAAAGTGTGGTAGTAGTGTACAATTGTGTTGGTGATACATTTAAACAATATTAGTACAGTATGTATTGATAACGTTTAATGAAAAAACTTATTACATACATAATACTGATGAACTTGAACAAAATATAAGGTCTTTAAGTTAGTCAGCACATAGCTCCCTCCGGAGTGTCCGGAGGAGACACTAGAGTAACAATCTGAATTAGTGAATATAACAGGTACATCAACAAAATATATATATATGTATATATTAGCAACTTTACGGAAATATGTATGGAACGTTTAAACGACATTAAAATATGCAAACAACGTGCGGATAGCTAAGGCAGGAGTTAATTTGAATATAACGAAAGTTAGAAAACCGAAAGTCTTATGAATATGCACATTTAATATGGGAACAGAGATTGCTAATAACACATAATTATAATAGCAATATTTTGATAATAATAGGTGTATGCAACATGATGTTTAAAGTCACGTGTGGACATAATAACAAAAGGGAGCAGGTAAAAATACGATGTTATTAATATTAGTAATAACATTACCACTACAAAAATGTCCGTAACTAGGTGCAAATTCACATACATATATCTGGAACTCAAACGTATGACGTCATGTCTAGAAATAATCAGCTACTATGTTCATGAGGGCGAATTTAAATTGTGCAAATACATGCAAAAATAATGAGTCATGCAAAGAAACAATGACAATTACTAAAGCTGGAATGCGAACATTAGGCAAATATAGAAAACATACTAAGTTCACATGTTTGAGTATTATGAATGTGTGTGAAACATGCGTAATTATGGCTATTTATGAATATAGTAATCAGAAAATACAAAATAGCAATAGAATAGGATGTTTAGGTAGGAATCGAAAATGGAACAGTAACTAACACATGTTTCCAATATCTAGAGCAAGTGCACATGTTAAAAAAATCAGACTAATATATGTACACTACCCAGTGGTTTGGAAAGAACGTTACAAACCAGGTAAGCCCAAGGCTTGCAAAACATATAGAAAATACCAAATAGGTACTAGTGTAAGCATTGGCGCATGATAAGCTAAATGTTAGTAAAGCAGATATAGTCGTAACTGTGTTAAAGTAATTGAAATGGAATAGTCACGAAACAAAAGGTAACTTTAATAAAAGTGTCTACGGTTTATATTAGTCGGCAAAATGAAGAAATCTCTTCGGTTTTGTAATAATTCGACCAGAACGAGTTGCATAAGGTTTGGTAGGTGGTGCGGTAGATGACTGTGACGCTGTTGGGGCAGTAGATTGATGATGCTGAGCAGAATTCGAAACTTGTGTTTGGTCGCGAGTAGTAGGAAGTGGGGTGTTTTCCATTGACGTATCAGTTGATGAATCCACGAAAGTGGGTTTCAAGCGATCAATGGAGATAGTTTCAGGTTTACCGTGTTTATCTACGGTGAAAAATTTATCTGCTCTTTTAAGGACGCGGAACGGACCTTCGTAGGGGGGCGTAAGAGGTCTGCGAGTAGCGTCAATCCGAATAAAAACGAAAGCACATGAAGCTAAATGTTGACTTATTTGCTCCGGTCGACTGTGCATACGGGGCGAAACTGGCTTCAGTTGTTGCACAGCTCGTATAAGTTGACTAGCGAACTCTGTAGTACTACTGGAATTCTCTTCAGGTGGGTTTACGAGCTGTCCAGGTAAGGTGAGTGTAGTGCCGTAGACAAGTTGCGAGGAAGTATATCCGATATCCTCCTTAATCGTATTACGAATTCCAAGGAGAATCATAGGAAGTGCGTCGCTCCATAACGTCCTGTCAGGCTGTGACATCAACGAAGCTTTTAGCCGACGGTGGAAACGTTCGACGAGGCCGTTAGCCGCTGGATGATATGCTGTCGTACTGATGTGGTGGATACCCAGAAGACGAGTAAACTCGCGGAACAATACCTACTGAAATTGAGGACCACGATCAGTAGTAACAGTTGTAGGGACCCCAAAATTAGAAATCCAGCGGTCTAGGAAAACTGAGGCGATGTTCTCAGCCGAAATATCATTAAACGGGCAGGCGATTGTCCATCGTGTGAAACGGTCAATGGCAGTCAAAATATGAGTAAAAGATTTCGACGAAGGTAGAGGACCGACAATATCGATGTGGACATGCTGAAAACGTCGATGTGATACGGGAAACTTAGCTGGTGACGTAATTGTATGACGCTGAACTTTGCTTCGCTGACATTGTAGACACTCGCGAGACCATTTACGGATATCAGAGTTCATCCTCGGCCAGACGAAACGTTCTGAAATTAGTTTGACTGTAGCACAAATGCCAGGATGTGAAATAGAATGAAGATGTTGAAAAACAGCTTTTTTGGAAGGCGCTGGTACAAACGGTCTGCTAAAACCAGTGGACACGTCACAGACAATCGTAGAATCGGAAGACGGTATAGGTATGTGTTTGAGGACTAGCGCTGAGTTCTGCATACAACTTCGAAGTTCTGGGTCATCTTCCTGCAGAGAAGCGAGCGTGGATAAGCTAATTTTGATTGTGTCGCAATGCCGTTTAGTTCACGTCTAGAAAGGGTATCTGCGACTACATTGGCATCACCTTTAATTAATTGGATGTCGGTTGTAAACTGTGAAATGTAGTCGAGCTGACGGGCCTCTCTAGGAGAATGTTTATCATATGACGTTGTGAAAGAGCAGCACAGCGGTTTATGATCAGTTAGAATGGTAAAATCACGTCCTTGGAGAAAATGACAGAAGTGTTTTACTGCGAGGTACATTGCCAATAGTTCTCTGCCGAACGTACTATATCGAGTCTGTGCTGGTTCTAAACGTTTGGAAAAGAACGCTAATGGGACTAACTCATCTTTCTGCTGTTGTTGAAGTACAGCTCCGACGGCGAGTTTAGAAGCGTCAGTGCATAAGACAAGCTGGGATGAGGGGTTTGGATCGAAGTGGGTTAACATTGTGACTCTTGCCAAAACCTCTTTGATAGCGTTGAAGGCTGTTCGAGCTTCTTGTGAGAAATGGAAATTTTTCTGACGTCCTTTTAATAAATCGGTGAGAGGTTGCAACAAATGTGCACAATGAGGAACAAAGCGTCTGTAAAAATTACACATACCCAGAAATCTACGTAGCCGCTGAAAGGAGTCTGGCTCGGGGTATGAAATAAGAGCTTGTACTCGATCTGCTAGCGGAGTAACCCCATGGGTTGTAATATGATGTCCGAGGAAATCAATCTCAGAAACTCCGAAAATGCACTTATTCTGGTGTATTACGACTCCGTACTGTTGAAAACGTTGAAAAAGTAAGTGGTGTTGCTGATGTTCATGCATGTTGTTGCTAGAGATTAAAACATCGTCAATATAAACGAAAACAAAATCCAGTCCCCGTGTTACCTCATCCATAAAAAGTTGAAAAGTCTGTGCTGCATTTTTAAGACCGAATGGCATGCGTAGGAATTCGAAAAGACCAAAAGGCGTAATGATAGCGGTCTTAGGAATGTCTTCGGGTGCGACAGGAATTCGGTGATATGCGCGAACCAGGTCGATCTTAGTGAAAACGGTCTTACCGTGCAACATTAAAGAAAAGTCATGGAGATGTGGAATAGGGTAACGATCAGGTACAGTTAGAGCGTTTAGGCGTCGATAATCGCCGCATGGTCGCCAATCATGATCTTTCTTGGGCACCATATGCAAAGGAGAAGCCCACGGACTATTAGATGGGCGAATGATCTCAAGCTGCATCATGTGCTCAAATTCCCTTTTGGCGACGTTGAGTTTGTCGGGTGGCAACCGACGTGGACGTGCCCGGACAGGTTGACCTCTAGTGATAATGGTGTGAACCGTGTAATGGGATAACGGTTTTTCACTGTAATCGGGCTTGGTGATTAAAGGGTACTGTCATAATATGTCAACCAGTTTGTTGTCTGACGGTAAAAATTGATGAATACCGTGAATGACGGCCGGTTTAACTACACCCGTAGTGGTCAGATGCGTGGTGCTATCGACCAGTGAGCGTGTACCCATATCAACGGTTAAGTTGTAGTGGTGCAGGAAATCGGCACCAAGAATTGCATGTTTAACATCCGCAACCACGAAAACCCACGTGAAACGTCGTCTAAGACCCAAGTCCAAGGTCAAAGAACACTCACCATAGGTGCGGATCGTAGTGCAATTGGCCGCCTGGAGCATGGTGGAACTGGCTGAGGAAGATTTTGTGCTGTGTGTTGGAGGGACGACACTAACTTCAGCTCCGGTGTCAATTAAGAACCGATGTGCTGAAATCTTGTCCAGCACGTATAAGAGGCGGCTGGGTGTCATGTCATTAGCAGTAGCCGCCACTACTGCCTGGCAGGTAGGTTCCCCCGAAAGGTTACTACTTCTCACGACGAAACTACAAGGTTTTAAACACTTTTTAGCTTCACCTCCAAACTTACGGTGATACCAGCAAACTTGAGGTGCATGCGATGAACTGCGTCGGCGCGTGCTGGAGGATCGGCGGCGACGAGTAGAGTGCGGCATTTGTTTCGTGAAACTGGCGATGGAAGACTGTAGTTTAGCCACACTCGTAGTCAAAGTAGCTACTTGTACTTGAAGTGTCTCTATCGAAACGTTGGAGTCTCCAGATATGGACGGATTGTGAACGCCTGCGATCGCCTGATGGGTGGGATAGACATCACATATTTTGTCTGCTAGCTCTGCTAACTCTGATAAGGGAGTAGAGTTTACAGAAATGCTGAGAATCTGTTGGATGGTGTATGGAAGGCGGCCCAACCACATGTGTTTAAGTACGTCTCCGTCGAATTTATATGGACCTGCCAACTGCTGCATAAGACGTAAGAGTTGTGATGGCTTGCGGTCGTCGAGGAAGCAAGACGTTAATAACTGCTCCAAACGTTGTTCGTCAGATACCGAAGTCCGCTGAATGGTGGCCTCCTCAAGCTTCGTGTAAGGGTTTGTTACCGGCACCTGAACAATGAGGTCTAACACATCTGCGGCTACTTCTGGCGGTAATGAACTTACTGCATAGGCGTAGCGGGTGGCTTCGGTGCCGATGCGTTTGGAATAGAAAAATGCTTCCGCCTGCGCAAACCAAAGGCGAGGGTTATGTATACTGTATGGCGGGAGGCGCAGGTCCGTAAGAGCATTGACAATGGGTGTCGACTGGATAGGTGACGGGATATTTTCAGTGGGTTGCGGCGAAGGGTGTGATTCCATGAAGTAATAAAAATAGTGACAAACGATGCACAAAATGGAGGGCAGCAAAAATGAAAACGTGCAACTGTAGTGACAGATGCGCAAACTAGTCTAGTGCGAATATATACACACAAAAATAATTGAATAAACACCAGTGATTAAAATAATACACGGTAAAATGAAGACAATAACTAGGGATATGCTAATATCTATTAATGAGTCCTAGTTATAATAACACAATAAAGCACAGAAAAAAAACTTAGAAGTGTAAACATATGCGTGACAAATAATATCAAAAAATAAAAGACAGGCTCACCATTAACATGTGGCGGCCACGGAACACTACCGAGTAAATAAACGCCTTACAAACAGTCAGATAAGAATAAATACTATATTAACAGTTAATACAAGTACATATAATTAATTCAATGTCAATTGGAATTAGTTTACTTGGACTAACTGCGCTGTTTGGGGCGAATGATAGGTTCTCCAAATGATCACCACATGCTAAATATATGAACGCGAACGTCCAATGTAGCTTTATTCCAGTCGGTTCAGCGGAGAGGAGCGGCAGGGACGTGGAGTGTCTAGTCCTGATGCTGTAAAATGGGAATCATTTATAATTCCAAGCAATCAGTGAATAAGACTCGATTCAAAACGAAAGAACGTTGCCACGATAGTATATTTGCCACTCGTACAGCAGACAATATCAGGCGCCAAGGGCGAAGTGTTGTAAAAGTGTGGTAGTAGTGTACAATTGTGTTGGTGATACATTTAAACAATATTAGTACAGTATGTATTGATAACGTTTAATGAAAAAACTTACTACATACATAATACTGATGAACTTGAACAAAATATAAGGTCTTTAAGTTAGTCAGCACATATGGTAGCAGAGCGTGTTCACTATGTAAATTGTCAAGCATCGATTTATGTAATAAGGGTGGAACAATGACACACTCATTCACATACAATAACATTTTTTTTATATAACCCAACGTAAGTGAATTGTACAATAAACGTGCAATAGACTAGCAGCATGATATGAGAATTAAGGATTACCCCTTAGGCATTGTAATTCTGTAAAATTTATTGTTGATAGTGCATTGTTTAGTTGAGCTTGTCGTTTTGATCTAGTCTAAACCCATAACTATTAAAAAAGGTATCCAAGATACCTGAAACTAGACACACAAAAGTAACACATCTTTGAATTTACAGAAATATTCTTTCCAAGAAGACGATGGAATAAGGCCACTAGTCGTTTATCATAAGTTGCCTTATACGAACCGTTAATAATAGGATCATCTTGATAAACTTCCACAACTGCTAGATAACCAACAATACCATTCATCGCTTCTTTGGAAATTGACGAAGAAAAATTAACACTAGACGGAAGTTAATGATACTTGTGTAGACTGAATAGTGTAAGTTATTGTCGATACTTATAAAGTGTGGTCTAATTGAGTTCGAAGAGTGGTTTCTTCTGGATTAAGTTGACAGAATATTTTAGAACCACAATCTAGATTTGGATTGCCTTCAGTCTCAATAATGTTACATATTTGTTTTAGCAAACGTGAATTTAAAGCAAATCGTTAACTGTCACATAACACAGATGTTTTACTTTCAGATCAAAGGTGTAACAGTAGAATACCCCATTCAAAAGCATGAGTTGATTCAGTTGTTAGTTTATCACATACGTCTTTCGGTGTTTTGTGAACTACTTCTCTCACGCTATAAGAAATAATTTTCCTTATGAGGAATAGAAGATCATCATGCATTCAAATTCAGAACATGCAACAATCAAACTTTTGAATAATTTATTAGAAGTTTGTCCGAAAGTTAGCTAAGATAGTTATACAACCACTAGATTCAGGTGTACGAAACTAAGTATTGATGGTCTATTTTTATTAACAAACTCTCTATCTATAGCCTGCAGAGTACAATACTCATGATTTTATATGCATTGGCCTAACTGCACAAAAACAGTTGAATAAACCATGATATCAGTGTTTTAAGTCCAGAAATAAATTTTATCGAAACAATTTTACTAAACATATCAAGTGAATCACTTTTTTGATACGATCTTAACAAAGCACTAGTCCGTAAATTAACTGCATCACCCTCATCAAAACAATCTATGCGGAAGTTGTGTTTCGCAAACGTTGATAGTTCAGTTTCATAGCAACATCCTTAAGGTGTCAATATCCTAAGTTGACTGAACTACTAGGAAAATGGGGGACGATTCTCAGCATTACATTTGAACAAACAAATCAGGTTAATCAATTCCAACATAATAAGTTGTATTAGGAAAGTTTGTTTGTTTTAGATTTTAACTGAGTAACTAATATATCATTGAGTGACACTAATTCAGATTTCACAAACACTCACTTCTTCTGGCATAGCAACTTCTAGTTTTAAAATTCACTCTGACTCGATTCTGAATACCTATGTCGATCAAGTCTATGTGGTTCTTGCCTACATTCCCACCAATTACACAAGATATGCACAAAGGTATCCTTCTAGTAAAGTCTTACCTCTGTTATAAAGTCGAATGTGATAAGTCGACGTACTTTATTAAAAAGTGTTTTTTATAAAAAGATGCACATTTTGTTTTCTGGACGTCAGAACCATCAACTTTGGGTGCAAATGTCACTTTAAAACTAAATAGGCTCCCTAATTTTGTAGTAGTCTGCCACAGTCTGTGGTGGTCAGACACAAGATGATATATCAAAATAAAAAAACTAATAGCAGTAGAAATAGTATATTTATCTCTTAAATAATTTTTAAATTCCATAATAAATCTGTAACTATCTTCATGATATTTTTTCGATCATAACAAGATATAGATGAAAAAAATTAAACAAAACATAAAAACATAAATGATTCTGGTTAAAATGTGTTAATATCTAAAACAGGCGACTCTGTTAGTGAACATAGTCTAAGTAGAGTTCACAAATTTGAAAATCATAAAAATATCGTATTACAATACAAAAAACAAAAGGTTCAAAAAAATAGCATTGGATCTGATATTTGACAGGATTATCATCAACAATACTGTCACAAAACGCTTAAATAAGTTTAGACTATATTCACCATGTCACGCTTTGATCATTGCTTACACTATTATTCAAATAAGATATGATTCAACATGATCGAATTTGACAATGATCTGGTTCATAATGCAGCACTTTTAAAACAGTCTCTCTGAATGGAACCAGTTTGTATCTAAACATGAAAACGGAGAATTAATAGTGTTGATTTTTACTGGAAATCTTATCTACAGTTATGCGCAAATATGCCTCTCTAGGATCTATTTTATAAAAAGAATAGTTCAGGCTATGTAACTTGCATAAGACATTTTCAGCAGTACAACTATGTTATATTAAACGAGAATTCAAAATGGCGTGATAGTGAGCGCGAATTCTAGGCGTCTAACCGTCTCTCCTTGATAGTTTCGTTACTGGGGTGGTTTGAATAGACGACTTGATGGCAGTTATTTTACCTTTCTCAGCAAGTTCATTGAGCCCCTTCTCTCCACATCTCTTAAATTAAGTCCAATACTGATCGCCCATGATCCCTAACAAAAACATTCATTGAACATTTATGATATTGACGTTTACTTTCGTCAAGGAAATTTCTATAGCTGCATAGATTAGAAGACCATAGTCAGTAATTTCAGTGGTAGAAATGTCCATTGATCTAATATGAATGCAATTACGATGTGAGTACTGATTTATTTGACCTTTCTAAGTAGTAAACTGCCTACATTGAGTCAATAAATTAAACATAGTTATGCTAAATTTATTATCTTATTGTTACTGCTTTTTTATAAAAATAACTATCAGCTTATTATCATCTGGTTATTAGTTTCACTGTGCCATTCACACTCACACTGGTAAGTTTTAATGTAGGTCAACTAAGCTTTCTGCATTACATTCTTATCTACAAAAAAAAAATAAAGAAAAATCTTTCTAATAATAAACTTGCTATTAATTTCTACTGTGACCAACTCTACTTTCATTGTTATTCTGCTTTTGTTTGTTACTTAGACTGATTGTAACTAGAATGAATTTTGTAGAATGAATTATCTTTTAACTTCACTCATGAGTTGAATAGAAGTGATGTTTCGCTGCACATCTCACTGAAGTAGTCGAAATCACATTGAAACGCCTATTCATTCTCTGATCTATTCGACTTTACAACTTCATTAACTTATCATTTAATCCTTTTAAAACTGGTTAGACTTATCACTAGAACATCATGATCACTCCTGTTTTATTAGGACATTGTTTATGATATACAATCAAACGAACTGTTGATCATAAGTAGTCAATAGCTAATGAATAGCATAATAAACAGTGATTTGCTGAAACAGAATCATTTCAACAGTTGATGGCGTGAATATCTAGTACAGAATTACAACTAGAGACAATCCACGCCTAGAAATAGATTTTCAATATTAGCTGACTGATTATGTGCTTAGTATTTTGAGCTACATAATTCTACTGGACACGACAGTTCAAATGCTCTGTGATCCTGAAGAATAAGCGTATTCAGTTGAAATTACTAATCTTTGATAATGACAATAACAATACCAGTAATTGAGAAGGCACAATTTTAGCAGTATTTTATTCTAAAAATTAGCAGATGAGCATGCAAAACGTGCAGAAGAGTCTAGTTAGGTGATACAGGTTGTTATCATTACAATGGAATACAAGTTGCCTGAATGTGTATAAATAAGTATGCGAATTGTCATTTGACTCATACATATTGTTGGTAAACTTTTGATATGAGAGTAATATATCTTAAGTAGATACTTTGACTTTGATTATTTTCAGAATAAGTGCTATTATACTATGGTCACATACAAGAAACTCTCCCTCTTTTCCGCCCTCCACACACACAGAAGGTGTAACACTAATGCTGTTCATCGAAGCATGGAAGGCTCTTGTAGAATAGAAACCTCATGGACGGAGGATCAACAAAGCATTTTTCATGACCACATTTGCATCGATAAGAAGTTTAGGAGGTCAAATAAACGGAAACGTGTAAAGGAACTTACAATGACAGTGGAAAAAGCTGCAAGAGAAAAAACATTAGGTATCTATGCGATACAACAAACAAGCCAGCTGAGAAATTCAGCTAACCAGAACAGCCAAACAACAAAAAAGGCTGGCAAAGCAATCACTGAATTGCAGGAACAGCAAACAGGTGGGTATATCACTTTGAAGAACTCTTGAATAGACCAGCCCCATTAAATTCACCAGTCATCAAAGCAGCAGCCACTATTACCCTTTACCCAATAAACACCGACCCATCAACAGTCGAATAAATCAAAATGGCCATCCTACAAATCAAGAGTGACAAGACGGCAGAGTCAGTCAACATACCGTGTGAGGCACTGATGGCAGATGTAGAGGCAACTTCAAAGATGCTGCACATTCTCTTCAGAAACATTTGAAAGGAAGAACAAGTGCGAACAGATTGGAAAGAAGGGTA
>JAGWFQ010000028.1:32011-147743 GCA_025215515.1 Schistosoma japonicum
AAATATCTCAGTGTAGGTGATACAAGCAGGGTTCCATAAGAACGATGAGCACAGCTCATCACGCTGCCATGATCAAATGAGGAGACAGACTATGGCTTAGTAGGTGAGATCAAGCTGGTTGAAGAAACTTTAAAGCGTCTTCGTGAATGTCTTATATAACATTCAAGAACCACCTAAAAATACGTTCCTTTAAAAGCTTTTCCTATCTAATACACACAAATTGTACTATTTGGATCGTGGTAGTCTACTTGCACTACAACGTATTTCTAGCCAACAGACAAATGTTCTTCACTTCAAACTCATATCATGAAGCACAGATAGGAAAACTTCGTGGAGGAAGTGATTTGCTGAACAAAGCTAAACAGATGACAAGCTATCTTACAATAACACGATAAATAAAAACAAAAGCGTGTATAGAAAAGGTTACCATGAGTAAGTAAGTCATTCATCTGGTTATAAATTATACCATCACATTTATATCAGGTTGTTATCTCAGACAAGATTTTTGTTAATTATGATTATCTGAAGTTCCAATATGATAATACAGCTACAAATTAAGGATGCATAAATATACATCAAGTAAAGCTCTTCAACTGTCAATTCTCTTCCTTACCTAGTGGAGATTTAGCTTCATAACATCATTCTCAATTTTATTCATATATACTGAATTAGAAGAATTCTGAACATGAGTTCTCTAAACTGATACCAAATGTTTATCTTGACTATCAATTTTATAACACTGAAAATCTATTGGAGACAAGTGATGATTGAATGTATAATTATGCCGATAACAACGGCAATTGCAAAAATCATGATGAAAATGGTTTCCACTAGGATTATCAATAATCTTGTTGTTTGATTCAATTCTATTAGAACCAACATTTGAACGATGCTGTGAAGATTGTTGAACGAAATTCAACGGAGAACAAATAATCCTCGTTAGCTGTTGATGTTGTTGTTCATTACTACCTTTAGTGACTTTTCTCATATTGCCAGAAAGTAATTTTTCCGATCCATCAACATCATCCATTAGAATACTATCCATATCTAGTAAATCAATGTCTGTATCAATCTCTACGTCATCTGTAGCAGTTACAATATCACAAATATCAACATCTTCAGAATGTTGACTTTTATTAACAGTATTCTTCAATCGAGATTTATACCACAATTGGTTGTTATAACCAGCTGAAAGTACAAATGCTGCCTTCTCTTCTTTAATTAAACGTCGACGTAAAGAAGCTTCAGCAAGTTGAGCTCTGTCTAATTGGTGCGACAGAACACGTTCAACAGTGGTGACATTCGCAATAGCCTTTTTTAAAGTGAATAAAATCATATCATTGATTCTAATGCATAGAAATTATTTTAAAAAATCACAAGTACAAAACAGATTAGTGATGGCACTCAGTTAGATGTCTTGCATGTGTTGCATAGATAAGTGTTAACTACATCAACGGACCGGATTCTGTTAATTTAAGTTTGAAGACAATTTATGCCACAATACTTTCTGGAATTGAGGATTCAAAGTGTTTCGAGGTGTTTAATGCATCATAATGTGTAGGACTTGATAACATTTCAAATCGTTTAATGAAATGCCTTAAAGTTTTGTGTCAACTATTAATTAGTATATTCAATGAATCCTTTTTCAGATGTAGAGGAAAATAAAAGTGATTTCAATAACAAAGAAAATGTGTATTTGTGAGAATGTTAAGCATAGGTCGATAGCAATTTACTTCATATAACTATGTATATATAGGCTTGTTTTTGCCTAGATATGCATTGCCTGAATGATGATGAAATGCTAAATAAGAGTTGACAAAATATTAATTCATGTGTAAAACTTATTGACCATATGGAAATTACTGGGAGAAGTGGAGATGCTGATATCCTTTTTTTAAATCTTACAATATACTTAGGATGAATCTGTATCTTCACGTTGATTGGTCATGGAATAAAATAGGTCAGCCTATGCTGCTATATATGCAACTTGAGCGGACTGTCAAGATATAGCACAAGTGTGACTATCTGGAATCAGTAGCCAAGTGAACGCGGTGGCGTTTGACACGAAGAGAACTGAGTTCGAATCCCAGTGTGAACATCAACGTTGAGATCCAGGTACATTCAGTTGATCACTCCCGAAAAGGATGAAACTCACCTCGTAAATCCCACCCGCCAGTTACAATACAGTGTTTAACTTGGAACGTATGTTCAATAATGTGTAAGTTATTTATTCAGTCAGTCAGTCAGTTACAACGTAGAACTTGGTACATGCGTACATCAGTTAAAAGTTGCTATGCCTCAATTAGCAGATAGAGATTAAATAGTCGGACCCATAGTGATGACCCAACCGAGCTATACTGGATGGAACATATGTTCCTGTAGGTTCTACCATGCTAGGCAGGTCGATTGGAGAACAGTGAGACTAAAAGCAGCTACTCAAGGTCTGAGGGCGAAGTCCATCTGCTGACTGCAGAGGGGTGTGACAGCAGTAAGGTGTTTCCCTCAGACAACCAGTATCTGCAGCGATGCTGCCTTCTCACAAGGGAGGAAGGGTTAGAAAAAGTCGGCTCTAAAAATGTCACACTTCATCTTACTTAACGGATTTCCATCTCCGACAGTAATGCCTTCTAAAGGATGGAGCTAACACTTAACCTAACACGGTCGTGCGTGATTGGCATCAAGCAGGTGTCCCTTGGGCTCTGCGATTGCTTCCCAGGTCACTATGACCAACACTAACCCACTTTCCTTATCAGGTACCTCAAGAAATAATATCCTTCCACGGTGAGCGCAGCCATGATGCAATAACAACCCTCAAACCTCCAACAGTACACGAGATCATCTTGTTCGAAGCCAAATCCCACCTTCAACTCTTAATAACTCTCTTATCACCATGCCTAATCCTTCTAACATAATTTTATCGCCTCGCGTCTCTAATGCTAATGATTTGAGTTCACGAAACGTTATCCCTGGTCTCCTGAAACCGCGCAATAAGTTGTATATTGGAGCTTTCAACGTTCGAACCTTATGTCAAATAGGACAACAGGCATCCTTAGCCATGACTCTAGAATCCCGCTCTATCGAAGTCTGCTGCATCTCTGAAACGCGTATACAGGATCCAAGCACAGTCATTCGCTCGACCTCACCTTGTGAAAATAAGGAATCTGTTCGGTTCACTCTTCGTGTTTCCGGGGACCCCACTTCTACCACTCGAGGCCTTGCTGGTGTAGGTATAGCACTAAGTTCAAAGGCTGAACAGGCTCTCCTCGACTGGATTCCAATAGACAGTCGCTTGTGCGCAGTCCGTCTAAATGGAACGGTAAGGACTCGTAAAGATAGGGACACACGCCGTTGTCTCTTTGTTGTCTCTGCCCATGCTCCCACTGACTGCAGCTCAGATGAAGTGAAAGATGAATTTTACAGAAAGATTTATGACCTTCTTTGTAAAGCTAAGCGCACTGATATAGTAATGGTGGCTGGCGATTTTAATGCCCAAGTAGGTAGACTAGATGAAACCGAAAGGCACCTAGGTGGATCATATGGTTTTGAGGCTCAACGAACAGACAATGGCGACCGGTTACTACAACTATGTTCAGATAAGCGTTTATTTCTCGCAAACACCAACTTTAAGCACCAGGAAAGACATCAGTTGACATGGCGGCCTCCATAATTAACTCAACGCTGGACTCAAATAGACAACATCGCTATCAGCCATCATTAGAGAGGCACGATAGAAGACTGCCGCTCGTTTTTTAGCATATGTTTAGACTCAGATCATGCCTTATTACAAGCGCGTATTAGTCTGCGTCTCATTTGACGTAAAACATCCACGACAAGGATTCCTCTCAAAGTTCAACTTAATGATGAAAAAGTCAAGAATACATTTCAAGAACAACGAGAAAAACAATTAGTCAACTGCGTAAACTGTACTCATCCCGAGTTAGCTTGGAATGATTTCCAAAAAGCTGTTAAAATAGCAGTAATGTCTACTCATATACTGAACCAAAAGGTTAAGAAAATTCAGTGGATTTCAGCTGCATTTACTGAACTGATAGATGCTCCGCGACACATCCCGTCTAGTTCTGAACATGATGAGCAACGTAGGCAACGTAAACACAAACTAATCAAAAGCTTACGCAATGATCGTGAAAAGTGGTGGGTGGCGAAAGCTAAAGAGATGGAAAAAGCAGCGGCATTAGGTAACAGTAGGCAGCTGTTTAGACTTATCAAGGAAATGGGTATCCGAAACCCGACTGTAAGTGAAACTATCTCCAAAAAGATGGTTCCACTATTCACTGTCAATCCAGAAGATTAGACCGATGGACAGAACACTTTAGGGAACAGTTCAACTGGACCTCGGCGTCATTCCTGTTGCACACCATCCCCAAATAATCTGAATGGCAAATTAATATCGATTCCTCCAAGTCTTAGTGAGGTTGAGAAGGCTATAGGGAACTTAAAGCGAGGGAGAGCAGCAGGATACATGCAAATTTGTTTTAAATGAACCTATAAACAATTCAGGGATGTTTATCCAAATGCACTAAGTCTGTGTGTTGACTAGTAGTTGGTTTTTACATTCTGATGTACTTATGGCAGTTTTTTCCGTTAATCAAACGGAGTAGTTTTGACCAGTCAGTCAATCAGTTACTAAATAGAACTTGATACGTGCGTACATCACCTCACTTTTCCACGCCCCAATTAACAGATAGAGATTACATTGCTGAAACAAATCCTAGAGTAGTTGAGGTAGTAACAGACCCAATATTAATGGAGAGGATTAGAGATCGAAGATAAGATTTTTAAAAATATAATTCAGTGAACAGAAAATTATTATAAATTCGGGAACTAGGAATTTGGAGGAGGACAAGGAATTAATGCACCTGCACCATTGTGAATGATTTTGAGCCATATCACCCAAAGTCTATAACCATTGGTTATGATTATCACGCGTACTCTAACCAGGTAGTTTGCACCTGTTAACATGGCTTGGCTCAATTGACATTGACTTCATGGCAAAAGTCGATCGAGCCTTCTGTATACAAGTCAAAATTTCATCAGACACTAAACCATCAGGCCTGATGAGACTCCCAAGATAAGTCAAGGGATCAACATGTTCAACTACTTCCTTCTCTACAATTAATTTAGGCTCCGCAGCAAGCCAATCCTGTAGCAACATTTTGCATTTGGATGGGAAGAATCACATCCCAAACATGATTACAATGATGCTTGAGGTAGTCAAAAGGTTCTGCATCTTATCACAATATTTACCCAATAGAACTATATCATCTGCATATTCTAAGTCAACAAGTGTATCATCTGGAGGAAAGTCAACCCCCGAGAAGTCTGACGACGACAATGTCAATAACAAAATCAAATAAAAATGGAGGGAGTGAACAACCTTAGTGAACACCACATGAGGTAATCAGTTCCGAGGACAGTTCACAATTAGCCTTAAGGTCAAGACATACAGCTATTGTTGGACGTCTAAAAGTGTACCGATGATCCAGAACCTGCGGAAGTGTGAATATTTGGTCTATGCAACCGCATACAAGTTTGAAACCACCTTGGTTTTCTTGAGTGTGATCTTCACGTTTTAGATAGGGGTCGGGTAGGTTCGGTAGCAGAAAAAGATAATGAGGGGAGATAAACTAAAGAATGTTCGTTTTCCTGAGATGCTTCCGTAATGTTTTCATAGACCAGTGATCGACAACATAATATCATCCACAATGAATTTAATTTAATCTAATGAAGACTACAGAGTACAAAAACTGCATAACATTAGCATTTTTGACCAAAATTTGTCATTACTTTACAGGAAATCTACGAAATACAGAAGACTATTCACGCACATTATGGATTCAAACTAATGTCTCTTTTCAAAAGAGATTACTTATTTCAGTAAGAATTATAAAACCTACAAATAAGATGTAAATTCAAAATGACTATGTGCTGCCTGTGTTGAGAATAACAGTAAACGTTTACTGAACACTGCACATTTCAGTTAATGATTCAACAATCGGATGATTACTAATAAACTGATGAGTGATCTATGGATACAACTCTAAGGTAGAAAGTAACAAAAAATAACAATAAAACAGTTGATAAGCTTAATTCCTGGGAAGGAAACCTAGGAGTACGTTTAAAACAATATAGATGTACTGTGAACGCGGATTAGATCATTATATCTCTCAAGTTAAACTCACTTTATCCAATTTTTCTAAATCATGAGATAATGTATTATCTTCCTGATCAATATAGTCAGCATCATCATCCACAAGATATGTAAAACTAGATGGCATATTTTGTCTTTCATTATGATGGCGTTCTTCTTCTTCCTCATCCTCAACCACCTCCACTTCATCTTCATATTCGCCATCGTTTGCATCAGATGGATCATTGTCGAGGTTACATAGATTCGAATTATTGGGTGGAATAGTACATGATTCATCATTATGACGATGATGTTTATTAGCATCAATCACCGTATTCAACTGGTGTTTATCAACTAAATAGCTCCGACTACCAGATCTGCAACAACCAATGTCTGAATCACTATCTGCAACTTCTATAACACTACTATCCGATTTGATACTTAACGGCAACGAAATATAAGATTGTTGAGCAGAAGTGACGACACCTGTTGAAGCTAATACTTGACACATAATTGGCTTGCCTGGAAGAATGGTACGTTCATCCCATGCAAGAGAATTCGGTCTAAATATGAGGAGAGGGAAATCGAAAACTGAGATGAAATACATAAGTGAGAAAGTAGTTTACATGAAACAGGATATATATCTACACTAACAAATCAAGGACAATTACTTTTTCTACTGTGTATATGGTGATGGCTTAGCGTTTACAGCAGAAGATTTTTAACCAATGGGTAGCGGATTTAAACCCTACTTCACATCAGTCAGTCATAAGTAAAACAGAACCCACCAAATATATATACATTTACAGTAGAGATTATAGTAATAACAACGGTAGTACAAAAAGATTAAGCGCATAGAAGATGATTTGGGATAAGAGGAATTCACAATTTTGTACGTCAGGATATGAAGGAAGGCAAAGATTGAATGCATGTACTCTACATCATTCACAACCAATATTTGGTAACGATAATCGCCAGAATCCTGACCAGATAAGCAGCGTTTCCCAATATGGTCTAGACCAACGGTCAATAACTTTACTAACTGATGTTACGTTCCAGTTTAACCAGCCGAAGATCTCTCGAAGCTTACTCTTAAGCCATTCAACATCGAGCATCGATATAAGCTGTAGGTGGAGATTTGTCAAGAATGTCTTAACCACCTCAATATGTAGAGATTAGCAGTCTAACTAATTGTTAATCATGTAACCATTTATTTCGATTCCTTTAGTCACTTATTACTGACGTTTAAAAATGTTCTATATATATATATATATATATATATATATATATATATATATATATATATATAATTTATTTATACGATCTTATCGCTCTCCAACATACTTGCTTGGAGTGGTAGGACCTAGAGGAACATGTGTTTCAGCCAATATAGCCCAGTTGAGTTATCACGATAGACAAGCCCGACCACCACGTCAAGGTAGCAGTTACAGTCGAGTAAGAAGGTGGAGTGGACCAAGTGAAATAAAATGAATTAAATATTCTTCTTATTATGTTCAACTCTGACGAGATTAAATGAATGGGATATTTACAAAATATATTAAATAGGAATGTAAAAATTAATGTGACAACCTTGATAAACCAATACAATAATTTAAAGTTATAATTCATAGGATGATTGAACAGATATTAGTCAAGTTAGAATGACCCCCACCCCCTGTCAGTTAATGCAGTCACAGCTAACTACATACATTGATTACTATAATACCATAATTTGATTAGAATGTTTGTGGAAATTCCCGTTGATTTGATATGGAATGAAATTCATCAATCTCTGTTGCCGTATGTGCATCCTAAACGGATTACCTCAATATACAGATTGTTCGCAAGCATTGTTTGACTTAGATCGGTAAGCGGCATTCGGGATGCGCGTTTCGTCCAATTAGGGACTCGTTATTCAGATTTACCTGCATCTTAGTGTTGATGTTCACACCAGGACTCGAACTCAGTTCACTTCGTGACAGACGCCACCGTGTTTACTATCTGAAACAATACTTGCGAACTATCATTGTATCGAGGCAATCTGCTAACGATGCACACATAGAGATAGGGACTGATCAATCTCACTCCATCACAAATCAACGAGAAAATCCAAATACATTCTAATTATATATATACACCCGTTGAACAAGTGTAATTGTCTACATTCTGTGGTCTAGTGATGAACACAGTGACCTTTGACAAGAAAAGAATCGGGTTTCAGTCCCGAAATGGACATCAACACGGAGATGAAGGTACATCCAGCTAATGAATCCCAAATAGGACAAAACGCGATTCCAGAATTCCGCATGCCAGTCATAATGCAGCCTAAATAATACCATAATTCTCAAAATTTAATTTTTCCTACAAAATTCACGAAACCTGATATTACTTTTTTGAAAGAAACATTTCGATAACAAAACTACACTACTAACAAGTATTGTGTAAAATAAATTTACCTATTTTGTTCATCAGCCTGTTCATAATCACGTAATAAATTCATCTTTTCTATCAATGAAAAGAAATCCTGTTTACTATGTTCTAATATCATGATGACTTCCTGAACGAAAATAACAACAGAAATAAAAATACAGTTTTCTGTTTAGCGACAGATCATATTTCTTTAATATTAATACAAAAAACATTCTAGGGACAGTAAGACACAAGATGTCGTAAAGAAATAGGATAGAGAGGAATTATACAATCAACAGTCGAATTAGTATAATTAGAATACAACTAAGATAAATTTTCAACAAAAAAATAATAACCAAGATTGACTTCTTGGGAAAAAAGAAATATGCCTCAAGTTCATCAGGAGCGTAACAAAAGAAACAAATCCTGTGATTTCTATTAAGTGAGATAACATCTCATTAAGACCACATAAAGGGAAGGGGTTGCGTTGGACCGACAGATGACAGTCGTATAGCCACCTTTAATAACACAGCGTTAGGACCATTTGAATGATCACCTATTCATTTTTTCCAGCCAGTTTTAGAATTGATAGAATTGATGGTGCGTAATGCAAAAGGCATCAGATTGACATTGCTAAATCATGCCCACAAGACAGTACTTCAAGGTCGTAACAGTGAATTATCCCAACTAAATTCCACTTCATACTGTCGAACCTCGGGATTATCAATACGATGCCGTCACAAGATGTAAGCAACAATTTGGTGGTAAAGATGATCAAACATTCTAAGCTCAGAAGTGCTGCTTCGAAAGCTTTGTACACCTAATCTTTTAGTCATATCATCATAAAGGGGCAAAAGACGGTTGATATTATAATAAAACCCTCTGCTTTTCACCATACGTAGACTAGTTTCATCTATCAGTTCACAATACTCACTATCATATTATTCCAAATATATGCACTTTTCAGCTATTTCCAACGGTACACAACAAATAGTGAGTACAAATGCAGACCGTTTCTAGTTTCAAAGTAGCATTTTGCATTGATAACAATATTGTTTAGAGATTCGGTTGTCCTACATACAACAATCATATTGAAAACACCAAAATCACACAATACAAAGGCTTACTTTACATTCTACTTCATTCTCGTCTGTTTCACATGCTGAATAAATTTCATCAATAGTCCGTCTTAAGGTATCTAACATTTGACCCCAATAACGTGCTTTATACTCGCTTTCAGTTAAAGGTCTTCCACGATTAGTCTGCCTATATGGAACTGTTGTTGCGGAGCCAAAACGACGATGTGGTTCTGAGCACACTGTTCTTGAACTTGCCGCTATTAAACTACTAGAACGTGTGTTGGAAACAGTTCGACCTTTATGAAAGTTATCTTTCCCCAAAATACTTTTATCATATGAGCTATTACAAGTGTTAACTTCGGAATATAAACAGCCTCGATTGTCATTTACATCATCTGGAAGTGTGATTTTATTCTTTTTAGCCTCCGTTATTTCGTGATCGATTTCCGAAGATAGATTAAAATCACATTTTGAAAAGTAACGTCTAGCTGTAAAATAATTCGCATGGTAAGAAAGTTTACAAATGTATTATACATAATGTAAGTGAATTTGACAACATATACATACAACAATAGATAATATATCATAAGCAATCACCACGTAAGATTTCAATAACGCGTAATAAATGGGAAACGTTTCGTTGGTCGAGATCACATCTACGAATAGTATCTTGATACTTGTTAAGCAACTAATATCTAGGGGTTCTATCATATCGCAGGGAATGTCAAATAAAATTATTGAAGAGACATTTGATACTGTCAAGGTAGATTTCATTGAATGATATATATGTCACATTAATGTTTACCACCAGTTCAAACGTTCATTTTGCATGTATTGTAGAGGTGTCAACTTCCAACCACTAGGTTGTCTCATTGAGATATTTTGAAATTTATTATTGAGACAACTTTGTGATTGTGCTCGCTCAACTAATGTTCAACTATTTGAAAAATGATTCGGAAGTCAACTCTAGATTCCATAACATTTTAATTCTTCAGTTAATTCTTCATATTCAACGCTAATAAAAGAGTATATTAGCCAGTTTAAAAAATACAAGTTATATACATAAATTTCAGTCATTTTTCTGAGGGATAATTATGCTATCTAAGGTGCTTAAATCATTTCAAGTAAACTAAAGCACAATACTATAACCGAGTGATTGAATATGACATGCTTTATCTACTGATTTACTACTTAACTATCTAGTTTCTATAAATGAATAAATTAAGACATTAAATGGACTCGTTCTTCGATACATTCTACTTGGTTTAATATACATCTCGAAATGCATTATCATGTAAAATTATGCCGCCATATCCCAACTCAGTAGTCAAGCCTAAGGTCATCTAACTAAAGGGTACATGTCTACATATGTAAGTGTCTAGTGACTGTTTTTTGTTGAATGATGTACACTCCTAATATCATTCTTTGGTTATGATATTTTCCAAGTCGAAAACCGACTTACTTTCTAGGTTATCTATATTTGGCTGCAAAATAAAGAAAATGTTTTTATACACAGAAGAAATTATATCATTCTGATTAGTCTCTAGAAAACCTACGTGACAAACTTACGAGAGCAGAGATTGTCAACAGGCACACTATACTTTATTATATTCCGTGCTTGTACACCTTCATTTTCGATTTTATTCTTTATCCATGACGAGAAATCGCAACACTAATAGTACATATTCACATGAATTTATGGATAATAATTTACAAACCTTCATTTTCTGACTAACATTACCGAGACACCGTCCTTCTGACATTGACTAAGCAAACGTTGCTCCAGAAGAAGTTAAGTACTAGTTCTAAAACGATCAGGAAACCTTTACGATTTAACAAGACAAAGAAACAAATTAAAAAAATCAGTGGTACGAGTCACTTGTTTGGAGGGAAAATGTATAGATACCAAAGTAAGTACTATCTATAGCCTTCAGGGAAATATGAAAGTAATTAACAGTACATAAACATTATATGTGAAGCATCATACTATTTCGAAGTCAAAAATGCTTTGAAACTATGTGAAGTATGCGTTCACTTAAGGGTGGAGTAAAGGACATGGGCAGACGGCCTTTTTCAATGGAGAGCCTGTTAATATATAGTGAGCTTCAAAATTTGACAGCTAAAACGTTAACGCTGAACCACTTTACAGCATTTAAATTGTGATAGTAAAATACAAGACTTCCGAGCTACTTACTAACCATAAAATGTCCATATATATATTAGTAAGACGGTTAGCGAATAAGAATTATCAACTATAAGACTTAGGCTAAAAATGCTGAGCTTCAGATTTTATGCCATTTAGACAGAATTTAAGCCATGATTCTAAAATATTACAGTAGGTTTCGAAAATGTGTACTAGAGAATACAGAAAATAAAATGAAATCTTTTAATGTCTGTTACTATTGAGTATTTTGTATATAATTTTCCACAAGGGATTTCACCTCATCGTTTACCTGCATGTCCACAAATGTATTTCGGCATCGGTGATTCATTTAATATATATTTCCACTGTAAATGATAACAATTAAAACATATGTACAACTGGAGAACAATGGATCACTGTAGCCAACACACAAATCTCACTTCAAGGGCGCGACTGCGAACATCCAATGTCTAATATCATTCTTGACGAGCTAGTTATAACCACTTTCACTATCTAATATCCTGACGATTACACAGTATGACCCACTTGATTTTTTCAATCGCTTCCCGGAGTTTTGTCTTTGGTTGTTGTAGCTGGAAAATATAGTATGGATTGAATGTTATGTAGCCGTAGTAGTTCTAGGTTTTATTATAACTATAATTATTTTACTTTGTTTTTTAAATTCTTTTCTATTCTGACAAACGTCGGAGTTGGTTTGTCTAACAGCAGTCTAAAATCAGACAATAGGTAGTTAAATCACTAATAGTTGATTTACACATATACATATTAGTAGAGAAAGAAGTAGATGAAAGTAAAAGAAAAAGCGAGAAGGTGGTAATTTAGTATAACAAAGGTTGATGTACTGGTGTTATGATTGAATACTTAGTACATTACCATTCTATCCCAGGCAGCAAATATCATCGAGTCTGCATAAGGTCTCCTCTTACCTTTCTGTAACTGAGCGAAGTTGGTCTAGAAATTGAAGACAATCTTCCTATGTTGTTGCATCAGACTAACTAATTACTTGGTGGCTTGATGCTGATTTTTCTGTAATTCATTCTTATTGATCGGTGAGGCTACGATACTGATATTTTCTAGAGAGGCAGCACGTTGGCTTTAAACAATGTTTGGAGTCCTGGAATCGATGCTCCAAGTCACCTTTGTATAAAGTGCAGGTTAACGTTTGCTATCACCACATTTTTTGTGTGATGCACTTCTGTATACAAAGTGTTCGTGAATATTGAGCCTTGCTCTGAAAACTTAACTTTATCATTAGAACGCCGAGGAAGTTAAGAAACGGTAATAGTTCAAGAACTGTACCCATTGTAACCCCTCATATCGAGGATGTCCAGTTGTATGGGACCCTGTCAAACTTGTTACAGAATACTCAGTCTTCTGAGTAACTCCTGAGCCACGAAGGCACTGTGTCCGCAAAACCCATACTTACCACCTGAATTAGCATATTACGCAGCTTGGTATCAAAGGGCTTTGCAAAGTTCAGGAATATAGTATTCACTGAAACATTCTGTTCCCTACAAGTTGTCTATCTATTCTACGCTCTAATGAGTTCTGATGTACATAATCACCTCCATTAGGTACTCTGCAAGCAGAAGCGCTTTGTTTGGTAATCTTTCGTTTTACTATAAACATGTGTCGATATTTTGAGTTATGTCTTATTTTGTTTTTCGCAAACCGAATTTCAAATGACATCATTTTTTGCCTAACTGTTATGACGAAAGAGAATTGGGGAGTGATTGGATGGCCGAGTGCAAATGACTTGTGCCTAGTCGGTAATTGCGCGTCTGCCCTTTGCCCACTTAGTCCCAATCCGAAAATAGAAGAATGCGAGCGAATAAGTCAGCCAGACAGAATCGTATTATATTTCAAGCATCCTTTTATATATACATAAATTCAGACCACACAACAAACCAATTAGAAAATTAACATTATTACAGAACGAGGGAAATGGTGGTAGTGAATAGGGACAACTTGTACACAACTAATTATCTGTAGTCCATAATAAGAAATAATATAATAACAGTAATTATGCTAACCGGGAGGATAGGGCAAGCGGAGCGTAACAATAGTAGAAACAAAATGTTTACATTATAGAAAGTTTAAATAAATGAGATAATGTTCGCGAACACGCTTCTGAAAGTTTGTTACGCTTCTTTCTATTCCGGCATAACACTAACTTTTGAGTTGTACCTATTAATTGGCTTCACACTAGAGTGGCGACCGGTAATTCATTGGGATGCTTTCCACCTATGCCAAATTCCAGTTTAAATCGGAGAAATTGCTCGGATCCTCGTAGTGGCCAGGATTTTCTTTGGTTCGTTTGTGAAGGGATGCAGTTATATATTTGTTGGGTATTGTAGGCTCCTTAAACTCCTAATGTTTACCAATCGTTAGAAACTTTTCTTGTTCTCAAATTGGTAGCCTGTTGTAGGAACTTTTTTATAGTAGAATTATCTGTCTTACCACAGCAGTAACATGATTCTATAGTAGTGTTTTTTTTGCTTATTACGAATGTGACCACCACGCGGTTATTAATGCCAAGTGGGATCTGCACCTGCACGTGCTCTCCATAAGTGAGCTCAAAGATAGAGGGTGGTCTAGCTTGGACAATTTTCTGTCGCCTAGCGAGCATGTGACTTTTTTTATGCACTCGAACACACCCGAATCTCTAATGGTATTCGCCGGGGCATTGAGGAACTATCCTGTTATATGGGTAATTTTAGTAAAGTTAAGGGATAGTGATAGGTATCTGGTATAACTTCATTTCCAGCTTGCTTCAAGGTGACACAAAAAAGGCTTCTTCAGCAATTGTTAGTTAGATATGTAAAAGTGGCTGATTAGGATTCTTACAACGCTCCATTCATGTGGTTACTCTTCTTACTGAATAATAATATCATTTCTGGACTATCCACTACATTGTCTATGGCTTCTAGAGTAAGGTATGTTTAAATATAAATAATAATTTTCAGACCCTCTTTGAGTGAATAGGTAATTAAACTCAATGATTTTTTTTCGAAGTCCCCTGACATCACTGTATAGACATTTAAATCAAAACGATTCTGTGTATTTTTGTTAATAAATTTCTTCAAATACTAATTGATTATTTAAAGCACTTATTGATTAGCATATTTCATATGCCGACTAATCAAGTTTCTCACAAATACTAACTAACCAATTATTTATCACACATAAACACATAGATGTATACAACTGCTCGGCTTGTCAATGATTTCATTAAAAAACCATCCATTTTATGAGTTAACTTGATTTGATTGAATGAGAATATTTAGACATTTAAATGTGTTTCCTTATAAAATGAGTGTGTTTAGATTGATAAAAACAGAAAGTAGTGTCCATTACCTAAGTTAACAGTTCTTTTATTGATGTGCATTCCGGGTTCTTTTGATTAGCAGCTCAGTCTGATGTCGTATCTATCTTAGGAATATCCCTACCATTTTTGGCTGAATTTGAGAATTGTCTCTCAGGAGTTATATCTCAACATACTGAGTGTGCATGCTGAAACCAAAACACGTTTATCTACACCGTTGTCACCACCAGCATCACAAATCATTTACACTCCTCAAACGCATAATATCGCACTCGTTATCATTTTGAATGATTTAAATCAATGATCCATAAATCTGACTACACATCAATATTCAATTCACACAATTTAGACCTCACAAGACGTACAAATACCTTTCATCAGGTTATGGTGCTTAACGCCTCCAATGATATTTATCTTGACAGAGAAGGAAGCAGTTATGACATGAAGGTAATACAACATATACTCACCGATATTTTATTACATACTTTGACTAACTGGCACCCGTTACGTGGATTAGAAAGACCAATAAAAATCTTTGCGACATTACGAAAACCAAATGTCTATTAGAAGATGTTGCTCGAAATGTGACAAAAATGGTGATATCTCCTTACACTGTTGTACTAACTGTACATTAACTGCTTAGTCATTCATCATAGAAAAAGACTAAATAAGGTTACTTGTTAATTACTATTTAAGCTCAGTAGTTCTCAAGATGCCAAGAAATTACTAGTGTCGAGCAAAACATCAGTTCACTGATTTCCTATTAAAACATCATCCCTGACTTAACACCTTGACAACGTCGTTTCAGAAAATATGCAATAGCTGCAGTGCGTAGTCACATCCATCCTGGGATGACTCTCACTAATGTGACTTCCCAGAATGATAAACATTCATCGCCTATCGGAACGACAATTACAAATATAAGTACACATAGTTAGGCAGAATTAGTCGATCTGGTAGCAGCTTAGTTTACTACTTACGCTCGCCCTATACCACTGAACCCACAATACTCTGAAGAGTCATATTGGCCATTACTAATCTTACAAACGTCCCACTACTGGTCGACAGCATACACAGGCCCTCCCCACAGTCTAAAGACACACCATCACTTGCACGTATTACTGAAGTCGCGTCTTCTCCTACATATGATAATAAGGCCACCTGTATTGAACTACAGTTTATAGATATCAGTTGAAATATTTACTCCGGATTGCCCAAGCTAGATGAACTTTTGCACCTCAATGATAATCATAGTTGAAGACAACATGTCACCCATCTTACGAGAGATGACAGCATTCTGGATCTTATATTATGTAACATGTAGCCTACGAGTTAGCTGGATGTGAACGAACGTGGTGTTCTACACGCTGTCACTCTCACTTCTATGTCATTGCACTGAAAACTGTAACTATGCCACTCTTAGTGGTTTTGCGTATCTGTGGTGCTGCTGATTGAGATTTCTAGTCTTTGCTAATCTGCCTGTCAGAATGTACCCTATTCTCCGCAAATGACTACCTCCAACTTGAAACGAGCTCCTTTCGCACGAATCATTACCATTTGTCTTGAAGTGCTGGCTTCTCCTAAGCATCTTATATGGCACAAAAGTAACATGCGTTTTATCGCGTCTCATTTTCGACATAAGCTACAATCCTTCTGCAGATGACCTTCTATCCATCATGACTTTCGTGCTCACCTAACTTGATTCGTTTTATCATGATAACAGGGCTTGGAGAGGCGAACTTATAGCACTTTTTGGTTTCTAAAGCTTGCAATAACACTTTCTAAAAGGTGAGATGAATACGAAAGTATACTTGTTCTACTTGTTCACAATGGTTAGACATATAAGAGTCCTGAAGCCAATTTTAAAGTATTTATTAAAATATTCTATTGCAGCTATCCCTCGTACCATAATCAAAAAGATTACATTACGCAATCTATCAATACTTTACAATATTTAACTTGTCTGTACGCATATTTAGCACGGTTGAATTTATTTGCAGTAGCTTTAGCACAGCTATTTATACACTAAACTATTCCGTAGTTCAAGTGTCAAAGGTATGAATTCCTATGTGATGAAACATGGTGGGCATGATTTTTCGACTATCCTACTTAACATTTTCGGTATCCCGCTAGACTTGTCCACACGGCCAGACGTCTGGCAACCTCTTTTATTATTCCTAGTAATAAATCAGGTTTTGCATCGAATGGTCACAACTATCAATCAATTAACATCTCTGTTCTCGTTTACAGAGTTATAGAAAAAACAGTCAATGAAAATATGCGTAAGCATTCACTATCGCAGAACCTGATTTAGTTTAATTAACATGGTCTTTTTGAATCCCGACGATCTATGACTTACTACTCGAACTTTAACTATATAACTGTTAGTTGCAAGAAACAGCATACAGTTCTCATTTAATATTCTGACATCTCCAAAGATTTTGACCGCGTTGATCACTTGCTATTATTAAATATTGCCCACTCACTATTATAATCGATCAGGCTCTTCCTCAGTGATCACACAAAAATGATTAAATTTGAATCTTTCATCCTCATCTATAACCTCAAAAGTTATTCAAGGTGGCGTTCTTGGTCCCCTTCTCTTCACTTTTTATATTAATGATATATGGGATTGTTTCCTGAATGCCAAGTCGTTTACATTTGCTGATGGTTTTAGAGTCGCACACTTCTTTTCGTTCGATGAACTTGTTTGATTTCTACACTTAAATGAAGATGGCTTGTTGCTTGTAACTAATTTGTGCAGCATATGGTATCTGGTGTTCAACCTCAACAAATATGGCTGGGTATCCTACGGCACACTACATATTAGCATATAGTTGATCCCACACATCATGACTTTGCCGAGATTACACAGTGTTACTTATCTTGCATTGATATATCCTGATAATCTGTCTCTCTTTGAATGCGTTACAACACTAGCTTGCAGATCAAGGAGATTTTTAGGCTGCATTCTGTACAACTTCCAAAACCAAGAAGCCAGGATGATGTAGTGTAAATTTGTGTATGGCCTATTTTAGAATATTGCTTGTTTGTTCTCAGCTGTATATGCGTAAGGGATAAACACAAACTAGAATCTATCCAGAAGTATTTCACCTACTAAATATTGGTAAACGTTAAACAATAGGAATATGGAACAATATGTAGAATCCTCAAGCCTCCTCTACTTTGGCTTAGGCGTCTTAAAATTCACTCCACTCTTTAACAAATTGCTCTACAAGTAAGCATTCCCCACCTGCAACGATATCCAATGTATATATGTTATTAGCAGATGGGGCGAATATATATTCTTTGGAAGTGCAGGTCTATTTAACAAACGAATGCTGTTTATCGTGTTTACACACACGTCAAGGTGTGTCAACACCCATTATCCTTTTAGTATACTGTGTACAGAGTGTTCATTCGGGCTTGCGCAGTGTATCTGTGGGTTCGCACCTGCAACCGTATTTACATCGTCGGCAAGTTTACGGTTGATTTTACAATATCATAGAGGGGGATATTCTTCATGAGTTATATGTGGTTGCTCTTTGACATCGAATAGTGTACTACTGGGTAGTAACATGCTGAAGTGTACTGGGGATTTTCCCTAGGAACTTCGACGTTCGACCTCGATCGCTGAGGCAGCAGGGTTCATCCCTGGTCATTGTTGTAAGTTACCTGTGTTTGCTGTTCAGTTTACCTCATCATAGATGTTTGTGAAGACTGGTATGTATCAGCCAGTGAGGGTGTATTGCTATTTTGTCATCTCGAACTAACAGTTGTTGCTAGTCTTGGAGTATCTGTTATAATCAAATAATCTATTTCGTGGGAGGCTAATGATTTGGTAGCTCCAGTCATTTTTGAAACGTCAGATGGTAGAGTCGATTCTAATTTTTGAGCAAAGATACAAGAACCACTGACACGAATAAGTCACCATGGAACTAAAGTATTTGTTTGGCATTGTTTGATGGTAACTATAATGTACTTACTTACTGCAGAAGCTGCATTTAAAAATACGGTCGAACCTACATCCATCACTGTACTGTTTTTGATTTTTGCTACAGTGTTTCTTTGACTTTTTGTTTTATAACCTATTTTTGGTCACCTTAATTTGTTAATCAATTGTGTATCCTCCAATGTTTACGGTGCTAGTTTGCGTGTCACACCCTTAGGATATCTTAATATGCGTGTTGAGCACGTCTCCGACATTGATGATGACATTGAATAGCGTGTCTTTTAACAGAAATACTTCGAGAGTTACCAATGTAAGTCAATCTTTCACAATATTGTTTAAAACATAACTGGCGAACGTTGAGTACTATCACAAGCAGAGATGGAATGCTGTAATTTACCGCTGATTCCCTCTACTCAAGTTGATGTTGCAGCAAACCGACAGCGTTTCCACCTTAAGTGAGCTATCTTCAATCACGTTTGTAGGTAGCAGTCTGGTCAATAATTATATTGCTTTATATTGCCTTGTTGCTGTGTGTAAGATATGGCGATTTTAAACATATAATTAATATATCTGTACATAAATCTTGATAACAGTTTATGAAGTTTAAGAAACAAGATCACATAATTCTAGAATCTTAATAATCTAAACAGAACAATCTGGTTACAACAGTCTAGCTGCAATGAAATGTGATGGTAGTGTCTAAACGTAGATAAATACTGCTTTCCTAGAATAATGTCAGGCTTTTACCATGGCTGTTTTGTGAATTAACTGTGTAGTTGCAGAAAACAGTCCAGTCAATCGAATCACAATGATCCGAAGTAAAACTTAGTGGCATACGTCAGTTTAATATGGATGGGTATGAAGTGTAAGGCTAATTGATTTTGAAATAAATGTAGTACAATTATAATGCAGAGACATGGAGTAATGAAAATATTCAGAATCGTTTTGGTGGTCTTATATGAACCAAATAAATTCTTTTTCCTTAAGACCCGGTATCGAGATGTTTATGGGTATCTGGATAGCACACATTGTGGTTTGCATTCCTGTTTGACTGAATTGTATCTTCTTGTTGCAGTAGGTGACATCAGTATGCAACAACTAATGTGTTTGCGACGAGCTAATTATTAACTCACTGATATTTTCTCGTTAGCGTCGCGACATTTCACGTCATGCACCAAATGTTTTGTAGGGTTCACTGAGCCTTAGTGAGCAGTTTCATAATCTGTAAAAATGAAAGCTAAACACTTAGGCAGGTGAGGGTTTAACAGTGCAATCTTGAGACCGTTAGGTTTCCGATATCTGTAGTCAATTCGGAGCCATGAATCAGTACGGCTCTTGTCAAGGCACTTGATCTGTTGATAGCATTCAACGTCGTTTGATCAAATCAAATATCAATGTTGTCTGAGATATATTACGTAATTGACTGATTGGGACTTCGCGTTGTAACTAGGAACAGATATTGTTCGTAAATTATATCCTATCTATTGTGTGTTCAATTATTTATACTATATTTGACATTTTGTGTCATTTTTGCCAGTGATGAACAAAACAATCTGATTGTGACAACACCTAATTATTTGGTTTGGTATATTAGAAAATATGCAGTAGCTGTAGTGCATAGTCACATCCATCCTGGGATGACTCTCACTAATGTGACCTTTCAGAATGATTAACACCCACCGCCTATTAGAACGAAAATTGCAAATATAAATACACAGAGTAAGGCAGAATAAATCGACCTGGATATATCAAGAGACTATATTACTACTAGTAGCCCTCAAGGTTCTACCGATACAACTGAACGTAAGGATAGTAACTTCATTAACTCATTATGCCCCTTTTCTGTTAAAACTAATTTGAACGCAATAAATAACAAGCAACAAACAGAACCTAACCATATTAAGGCTAGTCATCATCGAAGCTCTATACAACATCCCAAACCATATAGACCTGACTTCACGAAGACCTAAGGTAGCACGACATACTCTACTCTTTTCTACAAATCAATATAGATCAAAACTACGACAACGAGAGTAAGTAAAGACAAGGCTCCTCCCACATATTCGGAATTTCTATTATTCACAATAAACAAATTGCTCCCACCGTGCGATATACAGCATGCTCGCAAGTGACCTAATCATTTGTAACAAATGATTTGTCAGTCTCATATCTCTGAGGGCACTAATGACTTATCCAAACTCCTATCAACCATGTTCCTACACCACAACGCCGCCCCTATTAATAGTCCCGGAAATTCTTCTCATTATACCTATGGTTTATTAATAATAATAATAAAAATAAAAGTTTATTCTCAGGTAGCATTTTGTACATGAGAGCATACCAGTTTACAGGCTATGCTGTTATGACGTATAACAGTACTGTACCGCACGCTGAGTTTTGATTGCCTACCTATAATCCGTTTGCTATTTTTCATGTGAACCATAGTTTGTTTCCCTTATTCCTCCGCATTGTTTTATATGTTGCCTTGACTACTGTCTTAGCCCTATCTATAAATATTGATACCATCGCCCCCTCCTTGTTATCTTCCACCTCCAATTCTCTCACAACTGTAGTTCCATCAGTCTTCTATACTTCTGTTTCCTTAACTCACCTGTCACATCCGAGTGTATTCAGCACTAAATTACCTTATGCCACTCCGCTAACTACTTCACCACCTCGTCGTTATCAGTCATCAACCAACCATTATACATTAAATCGTGTAGTAACATAGACATTTTGATGACCTCACAGGCTTTACAAATTCTACAGCTTCCATGCATACCTCTTCATCATTAATGTGGGGTTCTGGTAGCACTCATTGTGGTTGGCGTTCCTGTTTGACTGAATTATATCTGCTTGTTGCAGTGGGTGACATGAGTATACAACAACTAATGTGTTTGCGACGAGCTAATATTAACTCACTGATATTTTCTCGTTAGCGTCGCGACATTTCAGGTCATGCACCAAATGTTTTGTAGAGTTCACTGAGCCTTAGTGAGCAGTTTCATAATCTGTAAAAATGAAAGCTAAACACTTAGGCAGGTGAGGGTTTAACAGTGCAATCTTGAGACCGTTAGGTTTCCGATATCTGTAGTCAATTCGGAGCCATGAATCAGTACGGCTCTTGTCAAGGCACTTGATCTGTTGATAGCATTCAACGTCGTTTGATCAAATCAAATATCAATGTTGTCTGAGATATATTACGTAATTGACTGATTGGGACTTCGCGTTGTAACTAGGAACAGATATTGTTCGTAAATTATATCCTATCTATTGTGTGTTCAATTATTTATACTATATTTGACATTTTGTGTCATTTTTGCCAGTGATGAACAAAACAATCTGATTGTGACAACACCTAATTATTTGGTTTGGTATATTAGAAAATATGCAGTAGCTGTAGTGCATAGTCACATCCATCCTGGGATGACTCTCACTAATGTGACCTTTCAGAATGATTAACACCCACCGCCTATTAGAACGAAAATTGCAAATATAAATACACAGAGTAAGGCAGAATAAATCGACCTGGATATATCAAGAGACTATATTACTACTAGTAGCCCTCAAGGTTCTACCGATACAACTGAACGTAAGGATAGTAACTTCATTAACTCATTATGCCCCTTTTCTGTTAAAACTAATTTGAACGCAATAAATAACAAGCAACAAACAGAACCTAACCATATTAAGGCTAGTCATCATCGAAGCTCTATACAACATCCCAAACCATATAGACCTGACTTCACGAAGACCTAAGGTAGCACGACATACTCTACTCTTTTCTACAAATCAATATAGATCAAAACTACGACAACGAGAGTAAGTAAAGACAAGGCTCCTCCCACATATTCGGAATTTCTATTATTCACAATAAACAAATTGCTCCCACCGTGCGATATACAGCATGCTCGCAAGTGACCTAATCATTTGTAACAAATGATTTGTCAGTCTCATATCTCTGAGGGCACTAATGACTTATCCAAACTCCTATCAACCACGTTTTTACCGCACGCTGAGTTTTGATTGCCTACCTATAATCCGTTTGCTATTTTTCATGTGAACCATAGTTTGTTTCCCTGATTCCTCCGCATTGTTTTATATGTTGCCTTGACTACTGTCTTAGCCCTATCTATAAATATTGATACCATCGCCCCCTCCTTGTTATCTTCCACCTCCAATTCTCTCACAACTGTAGTTCCATCAGTCTTCTATACTTCTGTTTCCTTAACTCACCTGTCACATCCGAGTGTATTCAGCACTAAATTACCTTATGCCACTCCGCTAACTACTTCACCACCTCGTCGTTATCAGTCATCAACCAACCATTATACATTAAATCGTGTAGTAACATAGACATTTTGATGACCTCACAGGCTTTACAAATTCTACAGCTTCCATGCATACCTCTTCATCATTAATGTGGGGTTCTGGTAGCACTCATTGTGGTTGGCGTTCCTGTTTGACTGAATTATATCTGCTTGTTGCAGTGGGTGACATGAGTATACAACAACTAATGTGTTTGCGACGAGCTAATATTAACTCACTGATATTTTCTCGTTAGCGTCGCGACATTTCAGGTCATGCACCAAATGTTTTGTAGAGTTCACTGAGCCTTAGTGAGCAGTTTCATAATCTGTAAAAATGAAAGCTAAACACTTAGGCAGGTGAGGGTTTAACAGTGCAATCTTGAGACCGTTAGGTTTCCGATATCTGTAGTCAATTCGGAGCCATGAATCAGTACGGCTCTTGTCAAGGCACTTGATCTGTTGATAGCATTCAACGTCGTTTGATCAAATCAAATATCAATGTTGTCTGAGATATATTACGTAATTGACTGATTGGGACTTCGCGTTGTAACTAGGAACAGATATTGTTCGTAAATTATATCCTATCTATTGTGTGTTCAATTATTTATACTATATTTGACATTTTGTGTCATTTTTGCCAGTGATGAACAAAACAATCTGATTGTGACAACACCTAATTATTTGGTTTGGTATATTAGAAAATATGCAGTAGCTGTAGTGCATAGTCACATCCATCCTGGGATGACTCTCACTAATGTGACCTTTCAGAATGATTAACACCCACCGCCTATTAGAACGAAAATTGCAAATATAAATACACAGAGTAAGGCAGAATAAATCGACCTGGATATATCAAGAGACTATATTACTACTAGTAGCCCTCAAGGTTCTACCGATACAACTGAACGTAAGGATAGTAACTTCATTAACTCATTATGCCCCTTTTCTGTTAAAACTAATTTGAACGCAATAAATAACAAGCAACAAACAGAACCTAACCATATTAAGGCTAGTCATCATCGAAGCTCTATACAACATCCCAAACCATATAGACCTGACTTCACGAAGACCTAAGGTAGCACGACATACTCTACTCTTTTCTACAAATCAATATAGATCAAAACTACGACAACGAGAGTAAGTAAAGACAAGGCTCCTCCCACATATTCGGAATTTCTATTATTCACAATAAACAAATTGCTCCCACCGTGCGATATACAGCATGCTCGCAAGTGACCTAATCATTTGTAACAAATGATTTGTCAGTCTCATATCTCTGAGGGCACTAATGACTTATCCAAACTCCTATCAACCACGTTTTTACACCACAACGCCACCCCTATTAATCATCCCGGAAATTCTTCTCATTATACCTATGGTTTATTAGGCTATGCTGTTATGACGTATAACAGTACTGTACCGCACGCTGAGTTTTGATTGCCTACCTATAATCCGTTTGCTATTTTTCATGTGAACCATAGTTTGTTTCCCTGATTCCTCCGCATTGTTTTATATGTTGCCTTGACTACTGTCTTAGCCCTATCTATAAATATTGATACCATCGCCCCCTCCTTGTTATCTTCCACCTCCAATTCTCTCACAACTGTAGTTCCATCAGTCTTCTATACTTCTGTTTCCTTAACTCACCTGTCACATCCGAGTGTATTCAGCACTAAATTACCTTATGCCACTCCGCTAACTACTTCACCACCTCGTCGTTATCAGTCATCAACCAACCATTATACATTAAATCGTGTAGTAACATAGACATTTTGATGACCTCACAGGCTTTACAAATTCTACAGCTTCCATGCATACCTCTTCATCATTAATGTGGGGTTCTGGTAGCACTCATTGTGGTTGGCGTTCCTGTTTGACTGAATTATATCTGCTTGTTGCAGTGGGTGACATGAGTATACAACAACTAATGTGTTTGCGACGAGCTAATATTAACTCACTGATATTTTCTCGTTAGCGTCGCGACATTTCAGGTCATGCACCAAATGTTTTGTAGGGTTCACTGAGCCTTAGTGAGCAGTTTCATAATCTGTAAAAATGAAAGCTAAACACTTAGGCAGGTGAGGGTTTAACAGTGCAATCTTGAGACCGTTAGGTTTCCGATATCTGTAGTCAATTCGGAGCCATGAATCAGTACGGCTCTTGTCAAGGCACTTGATCTGTTGATAGCATTCAACGTCGTTTGATCAAATCAAATATCAATGTTGTCTGAGATATATTACGTAATTGACTGATTGGGACTTCGCGTTGTAACTAGGAACAGATATTGTTCGTAAATTATATCCTATCTATTGTGTGTTCAATTATTTATACTATATTTGACATTTTGTGTCATTTTTGCCAGTGATGAACAAAACAATCTGATTGTGACAACACCTAATTATTTGGTTTGGTATATTAGAAAATATGCAGTAGCTGTAGTGCATAGTCACATCCATCCTGGGATGACTCTCACTAATGTGACCTTTCAGAATGATTAACACCCACCGCCTATTAGAACGAAAATTGCAAATATAAATACACAGAGTAAGGCAGAATAAATCGACCTGGATATATCAAGAGACTATATTACTACTAGTAGCCCTCAAGGTTCTACCGATACAACTGAACGTAAGGATAGTAACTTCATTAACTCATTATGCCCCTTTTCTGTTAAAACTAATTTGAACGCAATAAATAACAAGCAACAAACAGAACCTAACCATATTAAGGCTAGTCATCATCGAAGCTCTATACAACATCCCAAACCATATAGACCTGACTTCACGAAGACCTAAGGTAGCACGACATACTCTACTCTTTTCTACAAATCAATATAGATCAAAACTACGACAACGAGAGTAAGTAAAGACAAGGCTCCTCCCACATATTCGGAATTTCTATTATTCACAATAAATAAATTGCTCCCACCGTGCGATATACAGCATGCTCGCAAGTGACCTAATCATTTGTAACAAATGATTTGTCAGTCTCATATCTCTGAGGGCACTAATGACTTATCCAAACTCCTATCAACCACGTTTTTACACCACAACGCCACCCCTATTAATCATCCCGGAAATTCTTCTCATTATACCTATGGTTTATTAGGCTATGCTGTTATGACGTATAACAGTACTGTACCGCACGCTGAGTTTTGATTGCCTACCTATAATCCGTTTGCTATTTTTCATGTGAACCATAGTTTGTTTCCCTGATTCCTCCGCATTGTTTTATATGTTGCCTTGACTACTGTCTTAGCCCTATCTATAAATATTGATACCATCGCCCCCTCCTTGTTATCTTCCACCTCCAATTCTCTCACAACTGTAGTTCCATCAGTCTTCTATACTTCTGTTTCCTTAACTCACCTGTCACATCCGAGTGTATTCAGCACTAAATTACCTTATGCCACTCCGCTAACTACTTCACCACCTCGTCGTTATCAGTCATCAACCAACCATTATACATTAAATCGTGTAGTAACATAGACATTTTGATGACCTCACAGGCTTTACAAATTCTACAGCTTCCATGCATACCTCTTCATCATTAATGTGGGGTTCTGGTAGCACTCATTGTGGTTGGCGTTCCTGTTTGACTGAATTATATCTGCTTGTTGCAGTGGGTGACATGAGTATACAACAACTAATGTGTTTGCGACGAGCTAATATTAACTCACTGATATTTTCTCGTTAGCGTCGCGACATTTCAGGTCATGCACCAAATGTTTTGTAGGGTTCACTGAGCCTTAGTGAGCAGTTTCATAATCTGTAAAAATGAAAGCTAAACACTTAGGCAGGTGAGGGTTTAACAGTGCAATCTTGAGACCGTTAGGTTTCCGATATCTGTAGTCAATTCGGAGCCATGAATCAGTACGGCTCTTGTCAAGGCACTTGATCTGTTGATAGCATTCAACGTCGTTTGATCAAATCAAATATCAATGTTGTCTGAGATATATTACGTAATTGACTGATTGGGACTTCGCGTTGTAACTAGGAACAGATATTGTTCGTAAATTATATCCTATCTATTGTGTGTTCAATTATTTATACTATATTTGACATTTTGTGTCATTTTTGCCAGTGATGAACAAAACAATCTGATTGTGACAACACCTAATTATTTGGTTTGGTATATTAGAAAATATGCAGTAGCTGTAGTGCATAGTCACATCCATCCTGGGATGACTCTCACTAATGTGACCTTTCAGAATGATTAACACCCACCGCCTATTAGAACGAAAATTGCAAATATAAATACACAGAGTAAGGCAGAATAAATCGACCTGGATATATCAAGAGACTATATTACTACTAGTAGCCCTCAAGGTTCTACCGATACAACTGAACGTAAGGATAGTAACTTCATTAACTCATTATGCCCCTTTTCTGTTAAAACTAATTTGAACGCAATAAATAACAAGCAACAAACAGAACCTAACCATATTAAGGCTAGTCATCATCGAAGCTCTATACAACATCCCAAACCATATAGACCTGACTTCACGAAGACCTAAGGTAGCACGACATACTCTACTCTTTTCTACAAATCAATATAGATCAAAACTACGACAACGAGAGTAAGTAAAGACAAGGCTCCTCCCACATATTCGGAATTTCTATTATTCACAATAAATAAATTGCTCCCACCGTGCGATATACAGCATGCTCGCAAGTGACCTAATCATTTGTAACAAATGATTTGTCAGTCTCATATCTCTGAGGGCACTAATGACTTATCCAAACTCCTATCAACCACGTTTTTACACCACAACGCCACCCCTATTAATCATCCCGGAAATTCTTCTCATTATACCTATGGTTTATTAGGCTATGCTGTTATGACGTATAACAGTACTGTACCGCACGCTGAGTTTTGATTGCCTACCTATAATCCGTTTGCTATTTTTCATGTGAACCATAGTTTGTTTCCCTGATTCCTCCGCATTGTTTTATATGTTGCCTTGACTACTGTCTTAGCCCTATCTATAAATATTGATACCATCGCCCCCTCCTTGTTATCTTCCACCTCCAATTCTCTCACAACTGTAGTTCCATCAGTCTTCTATACTTCTGTTTCCTTAACTCACCTGTCACATCCGAGTGTATTCAGCACTAAATTACCTTATGCCACTCCGCTAACTACTTCACCACCTCGTCGTTATCAGTCATCAACCAACCATTATACATTAAATCGTGTAGTAACATAGACATTTTGATGACCTCACAGGCTTTACAAATTCTACAGCTTCCATGCATACCTCTTCATCATTAATGTGGGGTTCTGGTAGCACTCATTGTGGTTGGCGTTCCTGTTTGACTGAATTATATCTGCTTGTTGCAGTGGGTGACATGAGTATACAACAACTAATGTGTTTGCGACGAGCTAATATTAACTCACTGATATTTTCTCGTTAGCGTCGCGACATTTCAGGTCATGCACCAAATGTTTTGTAGGGTTCACTGAGCCTTAGTGAGCAGTTTCATAATCTGTAAAAATGAAAGCTAAACACTTAGGCAGGTGAGGGTTTAACAGTGCAATCTTGAGACCGTTAGGTTTCCGATATCTGTAGTCAATTCGGAGCCATGAATCAGTACGGCTCTTGTCAAGGCACTTGATCTGTTGATAGCATTCAACGTCGTTTGATCAAATCAAATATCAATGTTGTCTGAGATATATTACGTAATTGACTGATTGGGACTTCGCGTTGTAACTAGGAACAGATATTGTTCGTAAATTATATCCTATCTATTGTGTGTTCAATTATTTATACTATATTTGACATTTTGTGTCATTTTTGACAGTGATGAACATAACAATCTCATTGTGACAATAGTTCATCATTTAGTTTATTATATTCAAAATAAGATAATACTATGAAAAGACAGAACTAGTTATGTTTTTTTTCCAGTAGATAAGTTAGTGAGTTAGAGTGCTTCCAGGTATGTAGTAGGCGTTGAGATATATCAGTTAGTACAGTTCGTTGTCGCCCTGGTAGAACAGTTGCTTATGTTAGTATGCGTATAGTATTCTTAAGCTCAGTTTTCTACTCCATCACTGCAAACTAGCTTTGCCAATATGACAGTTCATGAACGTTGTCTAGTATTTGTTTCTGTCGCATATGATTTGCCAGTGATTGTTGGGATAATGTTATTAGACGATAAAGTTTGATATTTAGAACAGCTGACAACAGTTTATGTTTCATTGACGAGCAAATTTTGTGTCGTATAAAGGCTACACACTTAATTAAACGTTCAAAATACTAATCACAATCGTTTGTTCCTGTTGGATTACGATCGCATTAAGTTCAGTAATAATGTAGTTCTAAATTGTAATTCATGGTATATTATATTAACTGATGTGCATCTACAAGTAACAGCAAAAGTGTGTAATTTAAGTAAGCTACTGTGAAATGAAGTTACCAACAGGAGGAGGCGCGACGATTACTGTAACGAAAGACTTGGCAGACTATTCGTGACAGACAGTATGGCGTTAACCTATAACGAAAGATATTTCTCGAGAGGTAGCCTCGTCATTAGATAACGTGGTTATTATTGAAAACGATTTTATTGCCCTGGAATATAGAATGCTAGCCAAATTTGACATCAGCAATCCAAACAATGGTATGAACGTTTTCTCACTACAGAAATACAAAAATATTAGGTAAATCGAAGTGCACCTACTGAAGAAAGAGAGACTAGAGTCAGCATCCTAAATATATGAAGTTTGAATAAGAACGTTGTATTTCCAATGTTTCTGTACACTGTTGGTTTTTGCTGTAATGTAAGATGCAGATTGTGTTACTAATGATGTGAATATAAAGAGTGAGGACAGAATGTGGCTTTTCTATACGTATTACATGTCAATAAATCGGTGCAACCACTTTCCAGAACTGAATGCAGACTGTTAGTTAACAATTTCTACATATTCTGATAATTGTGTGATATTTTGTGCGTTAGTGCGTAGTATGAAGCGACTTGTATGTGCTAATATGAAAGAAGAATTAGTGGCAGCTTACCACGTTTTCCACTTGCTTCTTAGAGTATACATGTTCGGAGGCTATGAATAAATGTTCATAATTTATCCCTTCGAATCAGGTGGTCACTGACACTTACTAATACTAGTGGTACATTTTCACGCCCAAATGCTTTTTTATATCTTAAAATTGTAAAATCGGTATTTCGTGAGATCGTAAATAACAACTTGGAGTATGAATCTGTTCTGTCACGATAAAAACGCCTACTGCTATACGCGAACTAACTACAACTCTAATCTGCAAATTTGTCTGCACAGACTGATAATCGCAACTGTGACAATCAACTGGATAACTGATTACTCACTACAAACCGAAATCAAGAAGACACGAACGCAGCACTAGGACGATTCGATTCTATTGTATTTCAACAAAAGCGACCTTGTAGAAATTAGAGTAATTAGCACACTAAAACGACACTACAACCAATCAGAATTAACAACGTCCGAGCGGAGGAAATAAAGAACAGTACCAGTTACCGCTTACTTTACAAATAAATAAAAAATAGTAAAATTGAAAACAATTACATGAGAAATGACTAGTTTCTTCACTTCTTAGCAGAATCGTTGATAGTAAGTGCATAATATTTGTCGATAAAAGGATCACAATAATTTTCATGGATTCCCGGTCTATGCTGGCCACGGAAAACACTATAAAGGTTAACTTGACTTACAACAATTGTCAAAGTTATTTACTGTACGGCACATGTCTCCATTCATCTGTGATCACAAGCATGTCAGCCTTGTTAAGATTTTGTTTCTTTAACATTCAAGTTGTGGCGGCCACGGAACACTACCGAGTAAATAAACGCCTTACAAACAGTCAGATAAGAATAAATACTATATTAACAGTTAATACAAGTACATATAATTAATTCAATGTCAATTGGAATTAGTTTACTTGGACTAACTGCGCTGTTTGGGGCGAATGATAGGTTCTCCAAATGATCACCACATGCTAAATATATGAACGCGAACGTCCAATGTAGCTTTATTCCAGTCGGTTCAGCGGAGAGGAGCGGCAGGGACGTGGAGTGTCTAGTCCTGATGCTGTAAAATGGGAATCATTTATAATTCCAAGCAATCAGTGAATAAGACTCGATTCAAAACGAAGAACGTTGCCACGATAGTATATTTGCCACTCGTACAGCAGACAATATCAGGCGCCAAGGGCGAAGTGTTGTAAAAGTGTGGTAGTAGTGTACAATTGTGTTGGTGATACATTTAAACAATATTAGTACAGTATGTATTGATAACGTTTAATGAAAAAACTTATTACATACATAATACTGATGAACTTGAACAAAATATGAGGTCTTTAAGTTAGTCAGCACATAGCTCCCTCCGGAGTGTCCGGAGGAGACACTAGAGTAACAATCTGAATTAGTGAATATAACAGGTACATCAACAAAATATATATATATGTATATATTAGCAACTTTACGGAAATATGTATGGAACGTTTAAACGACATTAAAATATGCAAACAACGTGCGGATAGCTAAGGCAGGAGTTAATTTGAATATAACGAAAGTTAGAAAACCGAAAGTTTTATGAATATGCACATTTAATATGGGAACAGAGATTGCTAATAACACATAATTATAATAGCAATATTTTGATAATAATAGGTGTATGCAACATGATGTTTAAAGTCACGTGTGGGCATAATACAAAAGGGAGCAGGTAAAAATACGATGTTACTAATATTAATAATAACATTGCCACTACAAAAATGCCCGTAACTAGGTGCAAATTCACATACATATATCTGGAACTCAAACGTATGACGTCATGTCTAGAAATAATCAGCTACTATGTTCATGAGGGCGAATTTAAATTGTGCAAATACATGCAAAAATAATGAGTCATGCAAAGAAACAATGACAATTACTAAAGCTGGAATGCGAACATTAGGCAAATATAGAAAACATACTAAGTTCACATGTTTGAGTATTATGAATGTGTGTGAAACATGCGTAATTATGGCTATTTATGAATATAGTAATCAGAAAATACAAAATAGCAATAGAATAGGATGTTTAGGTAGGAATCGAAAATGGAACAGTAACTAACACATGTTTCCAATATCTAGAGCAAGTGCACATGTTAAAAAAATCAGACTAATATATGTACACTACCCAGTGGTTTGGAAAGAACGTTACAAACCAGGTAAGCCCAAGGCTTGCAAAACATATAGAAAATACCAAATAGGTACTAGTGTAAGCATTGGCGCATGATAAGCTAAATGTTAGTAAAGCAGATATAGTCGTAACTGTGTTAAAGTAATTGAAATGGAATAGTCACGAAACAAAAGGTAACTTTAATAAAAGTGTCTACGGTTTATATTAGTCGGCAAAATGAAGAAATCTCTTCGGTTTTGTAATAATTCGACCAGAACGAGTTGCATAAGGTTTGGTAGGTGGTGCGGTAGATGACTGTGACGCTGTTGGGGCAGTAGATTGATGATGCTGAGCAGAATTCGAAACTTGTGTTTGGTCGCGAGTAGTAGGAAGTGGGGTGTTTTCCATTGACGTATCAGTTGATGAATCCACGAAAGTGGGTTTCAAGCGATCAATGGAGATAGTTTCAGGTTTACCGTGTTTATCTACGGTGAAAAATTTATCTGCTCTTTTAAGGACGCGGAACGGACCTTCGTAGGGGGGCGTAAGAGGTCTGCGAGTAGCGTCAATCCGAATAAAAACGAAAGCACATGAAGCTAAATGTTGACTTATTTGCTCCGGTCGACTGTGCATACGGGGCGAAACTGGCTTCAGTTGTTGCACAGCTCGTATAAGTTGACTAGCGAACTCTGTAGTACTACTGGAATTCTCTTCAGGTGGGTTTACGAGCTGTCCAGGTAAGGTGAGTGTAGTGCCGTAGACAAGTTGCGAGGAAGTATATCCGATATCCTCCTTAATCGTATTACGAATTCCAAGGAGAATCATAGGAAGTGCGTCGCTCCATAACGTCCTGTCAGGCTGTGACATCAACGAAGCTTTTAGCCGACGGTGGAAACGTTCGACGAGGCCGTTAGCCGCTGGATGATATGCTGTCGTACTGATGTGGTGGATACCCAGAAGACGAGTAAACTCGCGGAACAATACCTACTGAAATTGAGGACCACGATCAGTAGTAACAGTTGTAGGGACCCCAAAATTAGAAATCCAGCGGTCTAGGAAAACTGAGGCGATGTTCTCAGCCGAAATATCATTAAACGGGCAGGCGATTGTCCATCGTGTGAAACGGTCAATGGCAGTCAAAATATGAGTAAAAGATTTCGACGAAGGTAGAGGACCGACAATATCGATGTGGACATGCTGAAAACGTCGATGTGGTACGGGAAACTTAGCTGGTGACGTAATTGTATGACGCTGAACTTTGCTTCGCTGACATTGTAGACACTCGCGAGACCATTTACGGATATCAGAGTTCATCCTCGGCCAGACGAAACGTTCTGAAATTAGTTTGACTGTAGCACAAATGCCAGGATGTGAAATAGAATGAAGATGTTGAAAAACAGCTTTTTTGGAAGGCGCTGGTACAAACGGTCTGCTAAAACCAGTGGACACGTCACAGACAATCGTAGAATCGGAAGACGGTATAGGTATGTGTTTGAGGACTAGCGCTGAGTTCTGCATACAACTTCGAAGTTCTGGGTCATCTTCCTGCAGAGAAGCGAGCGTGGATAAGCTAATTTTGATTGTGTCGCAATGCCGTTTAGTTCACGTCTAGAAAGGGTATCTGCGACTACATTGGCATCACCTTTAATTAATTGGATGTCGGTTGTAAACTGTGAAATGTAGTCGAGCTGACGGGCCTCTCTAGGAGAATGTTTATCATATGACGTTGTGAAAGAGCAGCACAGCGGTTTATGATCAGTTAGAATGGTAAAATCACGTCCTTGGAGAAAATGACAGAAGTGTTTTACTGCGAGGTACATTGCCAATAGTTCTCTGCCGAACGTACTATATCGAGTCTGTGCTGGTTCTAAACGTTTGGAAAAGAACGCTAATGGGACTAACTCATCTTTCTGCTGTTGTTGAAGTACAGCTCCGACGGCGAGTTTAGAAGCGTCAGTGCATAAGACAAGCTGGGATGAGGGGTTTGGATCGAAGTGGGTTAACATTGTGACTCTTGCCAAAACCTCTTTGATAGCGTTGAAGGCTGTTCGAGCTTCTTGTGAGAAATGGAAATTTTTCTGACGTCCTTTTAATAAATCGGTGAGAGGTTGCAACAAATGTGCACAATGAGGAACAAAGCGTCTGTAAAAATTACACATACCCAGAAATCTACGTAGCCGCTGAAAGGAGTCTGGCTCGGGGTATGAAATAAGAGCTTGTACTCGATCTGCTAGCGGAGTAACCCCATGGGTTGTAATATGATGTCCGAGGAAATCAATCTCAGAAACTCCGAAAATGCACTTATTCTGGTGTATTACGACTCCGTACTGTTGAAAACGTTGAAAAAGTAAGTGGTGTTGCTGATGTTCATGCATGTTGTTGCTAGAGATTAAAACATCGTCAATATAAACGAAAACAAAATCCAGTCCCCGTGTTACCTCATCCATAAAAAGTTGAAAAGTCTGTGCTGCATTTTTAAGACCGAATGGCATGCGTAGGAATTCGAAAAGACCAAAAGGCGTAATGATAGCGGTCTTAGGAATGTCTTCGGGTGCGACAGGAATTCGGTGATATGCGCGAACCAGGTCGATCTTAGTGAAAACGGTCTTACCGTGCAACATTAAAGAAAAGTCATGGAGATGTGGAATAGGGTAACGATCAGGTACAGTTAGAGCGTTTAGGCGTCGATAATCGCCGCATGGTCGCCAATCATGATCTTTCTTGGGCACCATATGCAAAGGAGAAGCCCACGGACTATTAGATGGGCGAATGATCTCAAGCTGCATCATGTGCTCAAATTCCCTTTTGGCGACGTTGAGTTTGTCGGGTGGCAACCGACGTGGACGTGCCCGGACAGGTTGACCTCTAGTGATAATGGTGTGAACCGTGTAATGGGATAACGGTTTTTCACTGTAATCGGGCTTGGTGATTAAAGGGTACTGTCTTAATATGTCAACCAGTTTGTTGTCTGACGGTAAAAATTGATGAATACCGTGAATGACGGCCGGTTTAACTACACCCGTAGTGGTCAGATGCGTGGTGCTATCGACCAGTGAGCGTGTACCCATATCAACGGTTAAGTTGTAGTGGTGCAGGAAATCGGCACCAAGAATTGCATGTTTAACATCCGCAACCACGAAAACCCACGTGAAACGTCGTCTAAGACCCAAGTCCAAGGTCAAAGAACACTCACCATAGGTGCGGATCGTAGTGCAATTGGCCGCCTGGAGCATGGTGGAACTGGCTGAGGAAGATTTTGTGCTGTGTGTTGGAGGGACGACACTAACTTCAGCTCCGGTGTCAATTAAGAACCGATGTGCTGAAATCTTGTCCAGCACGTATAAGAGGCGACTGGGTGTCATGTCATTAGCAGTAGCCGCCACTGCTGCCTGGCAGGTAGGTTTCCCCGAAAAGTTACTACTTCCCACGACGAAACTACAAGGTTTTAAACACTTTTTAGCTTCACCTACAAACTTACGGTGATACCAGCAAACTTGGGGTGCATGCGATGAACTGCGTCGGCGCGTGCTGGAGGATCGGCGGCGACGAGTAGAGTGCGGCATTTGTTTCGTGAAACTGGCGATGGAAGACTGTAGTTTAGCCACACTCGTAGTCAAAGTAGCTACTTGTGCTTGAAGTGTCTCTATCAAAACGCTGGAGTCTCCAGATATGGACGGATTGTGAACGCCTGCGATCGCCTGATGGGTGGGATAGACATCACATATTTTGTCTGCTAGCTCTGCTAACTCTGATAAGGGAGTAGAGTTTACAGAAATGCTGAGAATCTGTTGGATGGTGTATGGAAGGCGGCCCAACCACATGTGTTTAAGTACGTCTCCGTCGAATTTATATGGACCTGCCAACTGCTGCATAAGACGTAAGAGTTGTGATGGCTTGCGGTCGTCGAGGAAGCAAGACGTTAATAACTGCTCCAAACGTTGTTCGTCAGATACCGAAGTCCGCTGAATGGTGGCCTCCTCAAGCTTCGTGTAAGGGTTTGTTACCGGCACCTGAACAATGAGGTCTAACACATCTGCGGCTACTTCTGGCGGTAATGAACTTACTGCATAGGCGTAGCGGGTGGCTTCGGTGCCGATGCGTTTGGAATAGAAAAATGCTTCCGCCTGCGCAAACCAAAGGCGAGGGTTATGTATACTGTATGGCGGGAGGCGCAGGTCCGTGAGAGCATTGACAATGGGTGTCGACTGGATAGGTGACGGGATATTTTCAGTGGGTTGAGGCGAAGGGTGTGATTCCATGAAGTAATAAAAATAGTGACAAACGATGCACAAAATGGAGGGCAGCAAAAATGAAAACGTGCAACTGTAGTGACAGATGCGCAAACTAGTCTAGTGCGAATATATACACACAAAAATAATGGAATAAACACCAGTGATTAAAATAATACACGGTAAAATGAAGACAATAACTAGGGATATGCTAATATCTATTAATGAGTCCTAGTTATAATAACACAATAAAGCACAGAAAAAAAACTTAGAAGTGTAAACATATGCGTGACAAATAATATCAAAAAATAAAAGACAGGCTCACCATTAACATGTGGCGGCCACGGAACACTACCGAGTAAATAAACGCCTTACAAACAGTCAGATAAGAATAAATACTATATTAACAGTTAATACAAGTACATATAATTAATTCAATGTCAATTAGAATTAGCTTACTTGGACTAACTGCGCTGTTTGGGGCGAATGATAGGTTCTCCAAATGATCACCACATGCTAAATATATGAACGCGAACGTCCAATGTAGCTTTATTCCAGTCGGTTCAGCGGAGAGGAGCGGCAGGGACGTGGAGTGTCTAGTCCTGATGCTGTAAAATGGGAATCATTTATAATTCCAAGCAATCAGTGAATAAGACTCGATTCAAAACGAAGAACGTTGCCACGATAGTATATTTGCCACTCGTACAGCAGACAATATCAGGCGCCAAGGGCGAAGTGTTGTAAAAGTGTGGTAGTAGTGTACAATTGTGTTGGTGATACATTTAAACAATATTAGTACAGTATGTATTGATAACGTTTAATGAAAAAACTTACTACATACATAATACTGATGAACTTGAACAAAATATGAGGTCTTTAAGTTAGTCAGCACATATGGTAGCAGAGCGTGTTCACTATGTAAATTGTCAAGCATCGATTTATGTAATAAGGGTGGAACAATGACACACTCATTCACATACAATAACATTTTTTTTATATAACCCAACGTAAGTGAATTGTACAATAAACGTGCAATAGACTAGCAGCATGATATGAGAATTAAGGATTACCCCTTTGGCATTGTAATTCTGTAAAATTTATTGTTGATAGTGCATTGTTTAGTTGAGCTTGTCGTTTTGATCTAGTCTAAACCCATAACTATTAAAAAAGGTATCCAAGATACCTGAAACTAGACACACAAAAGTAACACATCTTTGAATTTACAGAAATATTCTTTCCAAGAAGACGATGGAATAAGGCCACTAGTCGTTTATCATAAGTTGCCTTATACGAACCGTTAATAATAGGATCATCTTGATAAACTTCCACAACTGCTAGATAACCAACAATACCATTCATCGCTTCTTTGGAAATTGACGAAGAAAAATTAACACTAGACGGAAGTTAATGATACTTGTGTAGACTGAATAGTGTAAGTTATTGTCGATACTTATAAAGTGTGGTCTAATTGAGTTCGAAGAGTGGTTTCTTCTGGATTAAGTTGACAGAATATTTTAGAACCACAATGTAGATTTGGATTGCCTTCAGTCTCAATAATGTTACATATTTGTTTTAGCAAACGTGAATTTAAAGCAAATCGTTAACTGTCACATAACACAGATGTTTTACTTTCAGATCAAAGGTGTAACAGTAGAATACCCCATTCAAAAGCATGAGTTGATTCAGTTGTTAGTTTATCACATACGTCTTTCGGTGTTTTGTGAACTACTTCTCTCACGCTATAAGAAATAATTTTCCTTTTGAGAAATAGAAGATCATCATGCATTCAAATTCAGAACATGCAACAATCAAACTTTTGAATAATTTATTAGAAGTTTGTCCGAAAGTTAGCTAAGATAGTTATACAACCACTAGATTCAGGTGTACGAAACTAAGTATTGATGGTCTATTTTTATTAACAAACTCTCTATCTATAGCCTGCAGAGTACAATACTCATGATTTTATATGCATTGGCCTAACTGCACAAAAACAGTTGAATAAACCATGATATCAGTGTTTTAAGTCCAGAAATAAATTTTATCGAAACAATTTTACTAAACATATCAAGTGAATCACTTTTTTGATACGATCTTAACAAAGCACTAGTCCGTAAATTAACTGCATCACCCTCATCAAAACAATCTATGCGGAAGTTGTGTTTCGCAAACGTTGATAGTTCAGTTTCATAGCAACATCCTTAAGGTGTCAATATCCTAAGTTGACTGAACTACTAGGAAAATGGGGGACGATTCTCAGCATTACATTTGAACAAACAAATCAGGTTAATCAATTCCAACATAATAAGTTGTATTAGGAAAGTTTGTTTGTTTTAGATTTTAACTGAGTAACTAATATATCATTGAGTGACACTAATTCAGATTTCACAAACACTCACTTCTTCTGGCATAGCAACTTCTAGTTTTAAAATTCACTCTGACTCGATTCTGAATACCTATGTCGATCAAGTCTATGTGGTTCTTGCCTACATTCCCACCAATTACACAAGATATGCACAAAGGTATCCTTCTAGTAAAGTCTTAACCTCTGTTATAAAGTCGAATGTGATAAGTCGACGTACTTTATTAAAAAGTGTTTTTTATAAAAAGATGCACATTTTGTTTTCTGGACGTCAGAACCATCAACTTTGGGTGCAAATGTCACTTTAAAACTAAATAGGCTCCCTAATTTTGTAGTAGTCTGCCACAGTCTGTGGTGGTCAGACACAAGATGATATATCAAAATAAAAAAACTAATAGCAGTAGAAATAGTATATTTATCTCTTAAATAATTTTTAAATTCCATAATAAATCTGTAACTATCTTCATGATATTTTTTCGATCATATCAAGATATAGATGAAAAAAATTAAACAAAACATAAAAACATGATTGATTCTGGTTAAAATGTGTTAATATCTAAAACAGGCGACTCTGTTAGTGAACATAGTCTAAGTAGAGTTCACAAATTTGAAAATCACAAAAATATCGTATTACAATACAAAAACAAAACGTTCAAAAAAATAGCATTGGATCTGATATTTGACAGGATTATCATCAACAATACTGTCACAAAACGCTTAAATAAGTTTAGACTATATTCACCATGTCACGCTTTGATCATTGCTTACACTATTATTCAAATAAGATATGATTCAACATGATCGAATTTGACAATGATCTGGTTCATAATGCAGCACTTTTAAAACAGTCTCTCTGAATGGAACCAGTTTGTATCTAAACATCAAAACGGAGAATTAATAGTGTTGATTTTTACTGGAAATCTTATCTACAGTTATGCGCAAATATGCCTCTCTAGGATCTATTTTATAAAAAGAATAGTTCAGGCTATGTAACTTGCATAAGACATTTTCAGCAGTACAACTATGTTATATTAAACGAGAATTCAAAATGGCGTGATAGTGAGCGCGAATTCTAGGCGTCTAACCGTCTCTCCTTGATAGTTTCGTTACTGGGGTGGTTTGAATAGACGACTAAATGGCAGTTATTTTACCTTTCTCAGCAAGTTCATTGAGCCCCTTCTCTCCACATCTCTTAAATTAAGTCCAATACTGATCGCCCATGATCCCTAACAAAAACATTCATTGAACATTTATGATATTGACGTTTACTTTCGTCAAGGAAATTTCTATAGCTGCATAGATTAGAAGACCATAGTCAGTAATTTCAGTGGTAGAAATGTCCATCGATCTAATATGAATGCAATTACGATGTGAGTACTGATTTATTTGACCTTTCTAAGTAGTAAACTGCCTACATTGAGTCAATAAATTAAACATAGTTATGCTAAATTTATTATCTTATTGTTACTGCTTTTTTATAAAAATAACTATCAGCTTATTATCATCTGGTTATTAGTTTCACTGTGCCATTCACACTCACACTGGTAAGTTTTAATGTAGGTCAACTAAGCTTTCTGCATTACATTCTTATCTACAAAAAAAAAATAAAGAAAAATCTTTCTAATAATAAACTTGCTATTAATTTCTACTGTGACCAACTCTACTTTCATTGTTATTCTGCTTTTGTTTGTTACTTAGACTGATTGTAACTAGAATGAATTTTGTAGAATGAATTATCTTTTAACTTCACTCATGAGTTGAATAGAAGTGATGTTTCGCTGCACATCTCACTGAAGTAGTCGAAATCACATTGAAACGCCTATTCATTCTCTGATCTATTCGACTTTACAACTTCATTAACTTATCATTTAATCCTTATATAAATGGTTAGACTTATCACTAGAACATCATGATCACTTTTGTTTTATTAAGACATTGTTTATGATATACAATCAAACGAACTGTTGATCATAAGTAATCAATAGCTGATGAATAGCATAATAAACAGTGATTTGCTGAAACAGAATCATTTCAACAGTTGATGGCGTGAATATCTAGTACAGAATTACAACTAGAGACAATCCACGCCTAGAAATAGATTTTCAATATTAGCTGACTGATTATGTGCTTAGTATTTTGAGCTACATAATTCTACTGGACACGACAGTTCAAATGCTCTGTGATCCTGAAGAATAAGCGTATTCAGTTGAAATTACTAATCTTTGATAATGACAATAACAATACCCGTAATTGAGAAGGCACAATTTTAGCAGTATTTTATTCTAAAAATTAGCAGATGAGCATGCAAAACGTGCAGAAGAGTCTAGTTAGGTGATACAGGTTGTTATCATTACAATGGAATACAAGTTGCCTGAATGTGTATAAATAAGTATGTGAATTGTCATTTGACTCATACATATTGTTGGTAAACTTTTGATATGAGAGTAATATATCTTTAGTAGATACTTTGACTTTGATTATTTTCAGAATAAGTGCTATTATACTATGGTCACATACAAGAAACTCTCCCTCTTTTCCGCCCTCCACACACACAGAAGGTGTAACACTAATGCTGTTCATCGAAGCATGGAAGGCTCTTGTAGAATAGAAACCTCATGGACGGAGGATCAACAAAGCATTTTTCATGACCACATTTGCATCGATAAGAAGTTTAGGAGGTCAAATAAACGGAAACGTGTAAAGGAACTTACAATGACAGTGGAAAAAGCTGCAAGAGAAGGAAACATTAGGTATCTATGCGATACAACAAACAAGCCAGCTGAGAAATTCAGCTAACCAGAACAGCCAAACAACAAAAAAGGCTGGCAAAGCAATCACTGAATTGCAGGAACAGCAAACAGGTGGGTATATCACTTTGAAGAACTCTTGAATAGACCAGCCCCATTAAATTCACCAGTCATCAAAGCAGCAGCCACTATTACCCTTTACCCAATAAACACCGACCCATCAACAGTCGAATAAATCAAAATGGCCATCCTACAAATCAAGAGTGACAAGACGGCAGAGTCAGTCAACATACCGTGTGAGGCACTGATGGCAGATGTAGAGGCAACTTCAAAGATGCTGCACATTCTCTTCAGAAACATTTGAAAGGAAGAACAAGTGCGAACAGATTGGAAAGAAGGGTACCTCATCAAGATACCATAGAAAGCGGGTCTTAGTAGTTGTGAGAACTACAGAAACATCACTCTATTATAAGTACCAGGAGAAGTCTGTAACAAGTGTTGAGTATTGAACAGAAGGAAAGATATAGTGGACGTCTAGCTTCGAGATCAACAAGTCTGATTCCGTAACGACTGGTCATGAACTGACTAAATCGTGACTCTACGGTTAATTATTGAACAATCGATTTAGTGGAATTTACCAATTTACGTCAACTTCCTCGAATATTAGAAGGCGTTCGACAGCGTGGATAGGAAGATATCATAGAGTCTTCTTCGACATTATAATGTACCTGAAGGAATAGTCAACATCATATGGAATTCTTAAGACCGACTACATTACAAAATTGTGCATGAAGAACAGCTCACAGATTCATTCGAAGTAAAGACTGTTGTCAGACAATGCTGCTTACTCTCGCCTTTCCTATTTCTGCTGGTGGTTGACTGGATTATGAAGACTGCAACATCTCAAGACAATATCAGAATACAGTGGACAACATGGATACAACTAAATGACTTCGACTTTGCAGATGTCCTGGCTCTTCTATCCTACACACAACAGCGAATGAAGGTAAAGACAAACAGTGCAACAGCAACCTCTGCAATCAGCAGTGGGCCGGACCATGTAAAAAGAAAAATGCATGATCCTTTGATACAAAACAACAAGCACCAATCCAATTACACTTGACAGATGAATCCTAGATGCACATAGTTTTACATACTCGAGTAGCATCATCGATAAACAAGGAGGTTCTGATGCATATGTGAAGGCGCGGATCGGAAAGGCAATGGCAACATTTTGACAACTGGAAAACATCTCCACCTCAAACCATATGTCAGTCAACATCAGAGTCAAAATTTTCAATACAAATGTGAAGACAGTTGTGTTGTATAGAGCTGAAACTTGGAGAACTACGAAAAGCATCATTCGAACGATACAAGTACTTTTTAATAAACAGCTGTCTTAGTAGGATACTTTGGATCCGTTTACTAGATACCATCACCATCAACCGACTGTGGCACAGAACAAATCAACTACCAATCGAGGAAGAAATCAAGAAATGACACTGGAGATAGATAGGATACACACTGAGAAAATCATCAAACTGTGTCACGAGACAATCGCTAACTTGGAATCCTGGAAGCCAGAGGAAAAGAGGAATACCCAAGAACACATTATGTCGGGTATTGGAGACAGATATGAAGAGAATGAAGTGAACTTAGGAAGAGCTGGTAAGGAAAGTCCAGGACACAGTTGGTTGGAGAATGTTAGTCGGCAACCTATGCTACACATGGGGTAACAGGCATTGATTGATTGATTGTTATTTGAGCCACATCTGTGTATATTTGTACACTTACTTGTTAATTTAGGTTTTGTTATAACAGCTACACAGAGCGAGCAGTTTCCAATGACATCACAGAACATCAGCCAAAATGGATTCTAGAACATCAATCTAAATATATATAAATAACATATACATATTCATAAATACAAAAGCTTATTACGCAAATGTATACAAACACAAAAATGTGAGGAGTCATGATTGATGCAGTTCAATGGAAATTCAGGTGAAACCTTATTCTAGGCGACATAACATGAACATCCATGTGTAATGCGGATTTGTACGGTTCAAGTAGTTGGCAGTAGAAGGCAGAAGAACATGTACGATCTGGGTTTCGTAGAAATTTGGACTCATCAGAATGATCATAAGCTTTCAATTTTACTGAGTGAAAGAGCAATTATTTCTAAACAAAATGGACTCGTAGTTAAAACAGGCGACTCTGAGAAAAGTTCCGGTATTTTGACATCTCAGAATATTTCCGCACACATATAAACTCTTGATTAGAAACCAAATTACGAAATAAGGCTAAGCACTGTATAATTTAACGTTAGGAACCAATCCATTTTCCTAATAGTGACATATCTGTGAATGAAGGTGCCTAGCTTAATGGTAATTAGTGAACCCTATCTGTCTGCTTTAAGAACACTTGCTTTTACTCATAAACCAAAATGATCAAAGGAATGGCATTGGATCTGATATTTGACAGGATTATCATCAACAATACTGTCACAAAACGCTTAAATAAGTTTAGACTATATTCACCATGTCACGCTTTGATCATTGCTTACACTATTATTCAAATAAGATATGATTCAACATGATCGAATTTGACAATGATCTGGTTCATAATGCAGCACTTTTAAAACAGTCTCTCTGAATGGAACCAGTTTGTATCTAAACATCAAAACGGAGAATTAATAGTGTTGATTTTTACTGGAAATCTTATCTACAGTTATGCGCAAATATGCCTCTCTAGGATCTATTTTATAAAAAGAATAGTTCAGGCTATGTAACTTGCATAAGACATTTTCAGCAGTACAACTATGTTATATTAAACGAGAATTCAAAATGGCGTGATAGTGAGCGCGAATTCTAGGCGTCTAACCGTCTCTCCTTGATAGTTTCGTTACTGGGGTGGTTTGAATAGACGACTTAATGGCAGTTATTTTACCTTTCTCAGCAAGTTCATTGAGCCCCTTCTCTCCACATCTCTTAAATTAAGTCCAATACTGATCGCCCATGATCCCTAACAAAAACATTCATTGAACATTTATGATATTGACGTTTACTTTCGTCAAGGAAATTTCTATAGCTGCATAGATTAGAAGACCATAGTCAGTAATTTCAGTGGTAGAAATGTCCATCGATCTAATATGAATGCAATTACGATGTGAGTACTGATTTATTTGACCTTTCTAAGTAGTAAACTGCCTACATTGAGTCAATAAATTAAACAGTAGTTATGCTAAATTTATTATCTTATTGTTACTGCTTTTTTATAAAAATAACTATCAGCTTATTATCATCTGGTTATTAGTTTCACTGTGCCATTCACACTCACACTGGTAAGTTTTAATGTAGGTCAACTAAGCTTTCTGCATTACATTCTTATCTACAAAAAAAAAATAAAGAAAAATCTTTCTAATAATAAACTTGCTATTAATTTCTACTGTGACCAACTCTACTTTCATTGTTATTCTGCTTTTGTTTGTTACTTAGACTGATTGTAACTAGAATGAATTTTGTAGAATGAATTATCTTTTAACTTCACTCATGAGTTGAATAGAAGTGATGTTTCGCTGCACATCTCACTGAAGTAGTCGAAATCACATTGAAACGCCTATTCATTCTCTGATCTATTCGACTTTACAACTTCATTAACTTATCATTTAATCCTTATATAAATGGTTAGACTTATCACTAGAACATCATGATCACTTTTGTTTTATTAAGACATTGTTTATGATATACAATCAAACGAACTGTTGATCATAAGTAATCAATAGCTGATGAATAGCATAATAAACAGTGATTTGCTGAAACAGAATCATTTCAACAGTTGATGGCGTGAATATCTAGTACAGAATTACAACTAGAGACAATCCACGCCTAGAAATAGATTTTCAATATTAGCTGACTGATTATGTGCTTAGTATTTTGAGCTACATAATTCTACTGGACACGACAGTTCAAATGCTCAGTGATCCTGAAGAATAAGCGTATTCAGTTGAAATTACTAATCTTTGATAATGACAATAACAATACCCGTAATTGAGAAGGCACAATTTTAGCAGTATTTTATTCTAGAAATTAGCAGATGAGCATGCAAAACGTGCAGAAGAGTCTAGTTAGGTGATACAGGTTGTTATCATTACAATGGAATACAAGTTGCCTGAATGTGTATAAATAAGTATGTGAATTGTCATTTGACTCATACATATTGTTGGTAAACTTTTGATATGAGAGTAATATATCTTTAGTAGATACTTTGACTTTGATTATTTTCAGAATAAGTGCTATTATACTATGGTCACATACAAGAAACTCTCCCTCTTTTCCGCCCTCCACACACACAGAAGGTGTAACACTAATGCTGTTCATCGAAGCATGGAAGGCTCTTGTAGAATAGAAACCTCATGGACGGAGGATCAACAAAGCATTTTTCATGACCACATTTGCATCGATAAGAAGTTTAGGAGGTCAAATAAACGGAAACGTGTAAAGGAACTTACAATGACAGTGGAAAAAGCTGCAAGAGAAGGAAACATTAGGTATCTATGCGATACAACAAACAAGCCAGCTGAGAAATTCAGCTAACCAGAACAGCCAAACAACAAAAAAGGCTGGCAAAGCAATCACTGAATTGCAGGAACAGCAAACAGGTGGGTATATCACTTTGAAGAACTCTTGAATAGACCAGCCCCATTAAATTCACCAGTCATCAAAGCAGCAGCCACTATTACCCTTTACCCAATAAACACCGACCCATCAACAGTCGAATAAATCAAAATGGCCATCCTACAAATCAAGAGTGACAAGACGGCAGAGTCAGTCAACATACCGTGTGAGGCACTGATGGCAGATGTAGAGGCAACTTCAAAGATGCTGCACATTCTCTTCAGAAACATTTGAAAGGAAGAACAAGTGCGAACAGATTGGAAAGAAGGGTACCTCATCAAGATACCATAGAAAGCGGGTCTTAGTAGTTGTGAGAACTACAGAAACATCACTCTATTATAAGTACCAGGAGAAGTCTGTAACAAGTGTTGAGTATTGAACAGAAGGAAAGATATAGTGGACGTCTAGCTTCGAGATCAACAAGTCTGATTCCGTAACGACTGGTCATGAACTGACTAAATCGTGACTCTACGGTTAATTATTGAACAATCGATTTAGTGGAATTTACCAATTTACGTCAACTTCCTCGAATATTAGAAGGCGTTCGACAGCGTGGATAGGAAGATATCATAGAGTCTTCTTCGACATTATAATGTACCTGAAGGAATAGTCAACATCATATGGAATTCTTAAGACCGACTACATTACAAAATTGTGCATGAAGAACAGCTCACAGATTCATTCGAAGTAAAGACTGTTGTCAGACAATGCTGCTTACTCTCGCCTTTCCTATTTCTGCTGGTGGTTGACTGGATTATGAAGACTGCAACATCTCAAGACAATATCAGAATACAGTGGACAACATGAATACAACTAGATGACCCTGACTTTGCTGTAATTGATGTTGTGAAAAATGTCTCTAAAATTGCACCGTGATTTAATATTCGTATTATTCAGTGGTCACTTATATCTTTCCTCTTCTTTTTGCACCTGCATATACTTACAAGTTCTATTGGTTGTGCATCTATTATTTAGTAGTTTGAATATTTCAACATGCTTGATTACAGAAACTTACTTTGTTTGCTCACTTTAGTTTAGCGTTTGCCTGACTGACGTTCATTCCAAGTATAATTCTACTATATTCACCGTTACTGAATATTCTCAAATGTACACTCCTCCTCTGAGATGTAGACATATATTTTTCTAAGCATCAATTATAGGGTGATTTATAGACAGTTTACAATTACATTATTACAAAAAAATTTACTTTGTAATATAGTAGAAACAATGAATGATAATTTATACTTCTCTAAAGATGCCTGTGACACCTTGTCATGTAGAAATTTCGTCTTAGTAAATACACATGATACCATTTGGTGCACATTCATTCAATCTAATAAAAAATGGTCAAACATTCAGACTCTAATTTACGTGTTTCACTAAGTTGAGGAAATAGAAGAACGCAGGACAACAGACCAACCAGACAGAATTAGAATCGTATTATACTTCCAAACATTCCTGTATATATGCACAAGACCAGACGACACCGTTAATCAATTAAGAAACTATAATTTGTCCGAAATGGAAGTTATAGTGAGGAGAATATAACTGTAGACCACTAATCTATGCAATGAGCACTGTAATGTCTGCAAGTATAATACAAAAACAATTATCGTTTAACCCATCATTTTCTGCATGCACTATTATATCATTTTGATAAGGTTTAATCATTTGAAGACTAATAATGATAGGACATCACAAATGAAAATTTTGAGCCGTGTATGGGATAGTCGAAACTGAACGCGCTGAATAAAGTACTCATAATGATATCACTGAAGGCAGTGTCTAGAGGTATTCGTGAGTATCTGTCCTTAAGGTTAATTTTAGAAAAGTAGTCTGAGCCTTGCAATTTAATGAAGATACCCACATTTACTTCAGTGGTTTAAATAAGTTGTAAAGGACGATAATTTAAAGTCACTAAATGCCATCACAAATTCTAGGCGTTTAACTATCTGCCTTCAATAACGTAATCATATGGATAACCTGACTTGATGTTTCAGTAGACGCTGTCGATCAATTCCTACTCAATTTACTTAACTCCCTTTTCACTGCATTACTAAAACAGTTAGGAACTTTTCGGCATTTTGGAAAACCAGAGTCTCACTGCATACCTGAATACACTTATTTAATTTCCAAGTCACTTGTTACTCACTAACACTGTAATAGTAAATCTTTGAGTAATTCGTCATTAGAAAGATAAATCTATTCTGATATACAAATGTTCAAAGTCTAAGATACTTTAGCCACAAATCAGAATGTTCAAATCTCACCATCGCTGAATGAAATCAATGACTATCTTCTTTTATTAATGGTTCCGATCTTGAGAAGATACGTGTCAATATTACTAATTTACAGAAATATTAATCACCCTTAGATGAACATTTCTACAGAGCATTAAACAATCCTACCGACAAATAAGATACTCAATACTACCAGTATCAGTTATAAATGAATAGAACTTGCCTGATTTCGTAGTTAGTTGTTACATTAGAAGAAACGATCTGCTTCACTTTATCGTAAGCTATGACGAATCTGATTGGGGCATTATAACACTCTCTACTGAATGGAACATATTTGAGAATGAGGTAATGGTTTACTTGAACAGTACATGTAAATATATGTAGTGGTAGTTGAAAGTGAGAATAGTAATCTGATCATTTAGAGGAATGAAGAAGAGTCTAATGCAGGTTGTGCAGCGACCAAAACGGATCTGTTGATAATCATCTGAGATGAACCACGTACTAATGCCCACAAAACACCTTGTATTTAATATAACCTGATTCATTGTAACACACTGACGTTTCATCAATGACGATTCGGTTGTAACAATTGTCATAATCGAATTTCATTTCTTCTCCAGTAAATTTCAATGTATTCAACTTGAATACAACTTTCAGTAATCTTGAGAATAATGTAACCAAATCTGGCTTAACAACAAACTAGTTAGTTGATTGAAGTGAATTCACTCAAACTGATGATAATCACTAATGAAGTGAGTTGGATTGGTTCGTATTTAGATCAATAATGAGTTATGTGCAAATCATATTCATTCAGCTGATATCATACCTCACAATAACCAATCACCTGTGTTTCTGACAGTATAAAAGTGAACGAGTAGTGAAGCAGAAAGTGTGTAGTTATCAGTAACAAAATGGTACTGTTGTTCTTGTTTTACATCAATGTATGCATCATGGCAATTCAAGTATCTACACAAAGTGGTAAGTTGGTAACAGTTTTATAATTGCGTTATTGTGAGTAGCTACAATACTCGGTACCAGTCTAATGTATATAAATATGCATAACATGGAAGTTATGAAATACTTGTTAGTGTATTACATTGATATTTCATTTTCAAGTGATACGTTGATGAATGCAATTAAACAAGGGTTATATAACCCAGACATCATACTTAGGCGTATTCAAGAATCATACTTTCATATATTTCGATAACTCAGTGTTATATAAATCATATTCAAATATATTAGTATAACATTGTAAAGCATTACAGTAAGAGATTGCTGATACATCGCTTTGTATTGATTGTGTACTTGTATTTCACCTAGAAATATTAACTGTTTAACTTACAAGACGAAGCTTTCAATTTTGATCTGAAAGACTCATCTTCATGATTCACAATTATGTTAATCTTGTAAGAATAATCGAGATGGATGTCGGTTACTGAATAGTACAGTATTTGAACTGACATAATGTGAACATCGTTTGTAGTTAATCACCGTTATCTTAATCGCGAATTTTATTAGTCATAATGTTAGAATGTATTTGTGTGTACTATATAGTAATGTATTCCAGAGTATTTCGTGTACGTAAACTTCTCAACTGAGATCTGTCTATGTTTTACTGAGTTACTTATTTATCATGTTGAATATGTTTATTTCAATACTGTGTTTGTTTAATTTCAGAATATCCAAAGATGTACCTAGTAACTCTAAATAGAGCAATAACATCAAACATTAGTAAGTTACAGTTAAAACTGTTATACTGTCGATTATTCACATACTGTTGAGATGATATATTCTGTATTCAATCCTGCTTCACATTGTTTCGTAGATCAATTCGCTTTGTTTAATTTCATGTTTACAAAACTTATAAAGTATTCCGTTGTGTTTAATTACTTCATAAGAGATTGAACTGTTCACATAAATGAACAATTCAAATAGTAGACATTTACGAATGAACAACTGATACATTGATAATGTATTCAATTAACATGATGCACAGTTCCTTAGAATACTACAAATCAGCCAGATCTAGTATAAGCACATATGCATGAATATCATTGTCGTGAATATTAGTCAGTCTTAGAAACAAGATAAAGAATCATCAGAAAATGTTCGGCTGGTACATTAGATCAACTACGATTTAGTTGACAGTACGCATTACCAGTTAGTTGCGAACTGAGAAAAAACATCTGTCCAGCATATTGTAATAGTTTTAAGTAGTATATTATCAAGATTATTGTATAGCGAAGACAAATAACAACATAAAATTAATCAATCTCCATGAAGCCAAATCGACCCAATTAGGAAACATGCAAGCGGAAACAAGAACATGAATCACATGAATTGAGATGATTAACAATCCCAGTTCAATTATTATAATCAGCTCATTAGAGGATTCGTGACTAGTGGAGTTCAAACTCGTCCGAAGTGAGACAGCTATTCTAAATGACGATGGATGATCATTGCTTTTATATAGCAAATTGATGCAAGTAGAAATTCTGCTATTGGATGCTGGCCAGAAAAGTGGTGCAGAGGGTTGGATGTTCAACAACCTGCAACCTCTGGGACAGAGTTCAAAGGGTGTTAACCACTAAGGAGTTCCACACTAGAATGAAATAGCTATCTAGCAGTACTCTCTGTTATTCAATGATACTCTGCCAACATCATCCTGTGACGTATTCAGTCAAATACAAATATATAAATACTAATCTATAATAAACGTGTGAATAGATACATTAACCAATTTGAGCTATATTTCATTGATTTGATGGTCTAGATTAGCTACAGTGAATTCATCACAACAGTATTCATCTAATTACAAAATACTTCTTCGTCAAAATGAGACACAAACAGTATTGGCGGAGTTCGTTTCATGAGTTCCTTGATTATCGCATTGGCTTGATGAAGTTGTATTGTTATGTTTACTTGTTTACATGTGTACAGTGTACTTTATGATTGAAAACTCTAATTAAAATGTAAAGATGTCAATTTGACAAGTAGAAAACAAATAAGTTCCAAATAGTTTATTGATCTCTTGTATTTCTAGACATTTGAATGATCCAATAAGTTTGTAACAGTGTGTACGTATTATGAAACGATGTGCTTGCATGGTGAGAATAAGCAATGCAATTCTGTTACGCAACTTGGGAAACAGTTGATTTCTGTTAAACAGATATATGTATTGGAATGTTTGGTTATGAAGATTGCTACTTATAATTGAATGCATACGTCATAGGTTGATCTTAGCAGTAGAGCATTCAAAATCGGAGACTATTACTAGACCTCTGCCTTGTACTAGTATGAAACATATCATCAGTGCACAGCATGAATCCTGCCTCAGACGCTTTAGATCGACTACACACTTATATAATTAGAAGAGGAATAAACCTATTAAAGATTAATATGAATACTGATGTTACACTGAATACAGTCAACACACTCTTCTTTCATCACGTTTTACTGATATTCTATTCATCTATTCACATAATTCAACGTTTTATTTTCATTGAAATATAGACGACTTGAATGGAAATAATAATTTTATCAGCATGTATCAAAAATCAGTGAGCGAATCAGCAGGTATTGTCAACATTGAACAAGTTTTCTTAACTAATCGATATGAAATGTTACTTTATTTTCAAGTAAATAGAACAACATAAACACTGATGAGTAGAAATGAATCCAATCTTGTTATTGATAGACACTTATTTATTGAGTGAATGCAAACTAGTCTCACTTCTCAGTGTTGTTAATGATGTATATCCAACTTGTTACAAAATTATCATCAACTTCATAATCAACATCGAAATCGTCGTCGTTGTGATTGTGAGTGAGTTTCATTGTCAAGTGTCATATAGCGAATCTCTCCACATTTCTACTTGTTCTATGAAGTAATTAATAGAGTAGTTTGATTGTATCTGATATGTCGGTCAATCTAAAGAAGATTGATTGTCTTTGAGATCTGTGTTTTTGTAGACTATTTCATTATTTCTAGTTGTATTCAGGGTGAACATTTTTTTGCATTATTATTCAGTTTCTTCCTGCCTTATCCTTTCATTCGACACATTAACTGTTAGTATATCATTTTTCATTCAGGAAATACGGTTAAGTGATTTTGTGTACGATACTCTAGCTCATATTCACTGTTACTTCCATTATGTTAGTTCGCCGATCAGTCAACGATGTTGTCTGATTCTGTGTAAGTATAAAGCATTGTGTGAAATACAGTGTGATATTGTCTGGTTGGTCTACCAGCTTGTGTTCTTCTATCTCCAGCTTGAGACTGAGTGGGCATAGAACAGACGCTCAGTGGTCGACTAAGCACACTTAATTAGCGTTTGATAAATCAATCATTTTTTTCCATCATAAAAGTATCATGTCAACACAACTCCACATTTCATTAATTATCATGTTATATGATTTTTTTAGTTGAATCTATATGGTATTTCAAAATTCCAAATGAAACAATGACTGCATGTAAGTGAAACAACTTGACTGATGTGTGTAACCCAAAACTTTTGATTTTAGATATGGAATGTTATCAAGGAGCGTATAAAAATGAATATAATCCCCGAATGCTAAAATGTAGAGAAAAATATTCACTTGAACTGTATTGTTTCTTTTTGGTTCATTTCATCATTTACTTATAAACAGAGTTGATTTATGTAAGTTGGATTTTGACTGGCAAGTGGAATTCAGGAAGCGCGTTTTGTCCTATTTTGGACTTGTCGGCTGGATGTACCTGCATTCCAATGTTGACGTTTACAGTGGAATTTAAACTTAGTCCCAAGGGTTGATTTAGTTTATTGGAATTAAATACTCTCATTTGTCGAATGTCGATGTAGAGATACATTGATATTTCATGAATTATTGTCCACAACATCATATGATTTTACGACACTTAAATCATCAGTCAGAAGAAAATATCAAATTACATAGTTCACTGCATAGTTTAATTAAGAACTAAAATAATTTAGACTAATTTGCAGGTTTTAGACTTGGTATGTATAGAGACTGATATGGTTCTTGTCTTTTGCTCTATAGTGATGAATGTATTTTGCATATTGAAATGTATTAGGAGCTAAAATATGTGAATCGGCGGCCTGTTTGAGATCTTTTACTACCACTTTTTACCAATATGTCAACAGGTTACTTTTTTGCATTGCTTTGTTTTAATTGCCTAATTATGTCCAATGCCGGATTATGTACTCACGTGCCTTTATGAAACATTACGACCTATCATGAATAAATGTAAACATCGTGGTGGCTGTCAACATGCGGTTAAAAGGATGTGTTCATCAAGTGTATATTCCTGAAATTCTAAGTCTTAACTGCAGATCCCTTATTGAAAAAAGAACTACCTACAATTTCTCCTTTGTCTAAACATGTACCGTAACTATGGTCTAATCACATATGAAGAATATTGGCTACATGACTATCTGTATGATGACAATTCGGTATCCCTAAACGGTTTTCAGATTTTTTGTGAGAATCGTTCTGTCATCAAGAAAAAGTGTGATGGTAGTGTTGTTACTTTCGTGAACATGAACTAATGTAAATTTAATCGTATGTAGACATGGTAATAGAGTAACTTGTTGAGACACTGTATGCTGTAAATTCCTATTGAACTAAACATACTACTGAATAAAGCTACCATTATTATTATTGCAGTGATTATTCTCAAAGTGGGGTCAGGCACATTTAATTCACTTTCACTTATCACTTATTTTTGCTATGATTACTTTAGCTTTGAAAAATAGACTGGAACAAATATTGAACGAATTCGATAGTAAGTATTCATGGAAATGTTTATTGTATCACCATGTATTAACGTGTATAATCGAATTTGTATACAGTTTCTGTGTATGTGGTGCATTATTTGATGAATGTTCAGCCGATACTCAATTGATCTTAGTTGAATCGTATTATACACACAGAATATGTTCATTGAAATGACTTCATTGTTCGTCTAATGTTCTAATATTATTTTAACTTTATTCAATTCCACTTACATTACACAGAACTTAATCAGAATTTATTAGAATCATGGAGAAGAAAATTCGACGAACTAAAACGTACGATTACAGGTGAGACTCAATAGTTCAATAATCATAAACATATTGTTATCATTGTTTCAGTAAGTACATTGACTTCATAGAACTAACGTTGTTTAAACAAAATCTGAACACCTATTGAATTACACTACATTCACATGTAGATTCAACAGGCAACATTGTATATAAAATTGATCAGGTGCTTAATAGCCAGCTGCATTCTCACCAATCTCAATATATTGAAATGATATCACTTTGTGAGATAGTCAAAGATTTCGTCTGTGTGTATCTCTTCAAAATGTGTGTTGAACAATCAGGTTGTGATGATTATTTGTGTATACTATAAAGAATACTTTATATGCCTACTACAGTGACCAATGTTCATTTCATTCGCATATTCTAACAGGAACACAATCAAATGAAACCGGGGACAGCTGTGGTAGATTTGCCTTCCATCAAGTGAATACTGGTAATTTGAAGCAGATCATGATTATTTTTTTCATTAACTTTGAATAAATATGCTCGATACGGCATTCTATGGCATCATGTTTAATTCAACAAGTTTCTATTACATTAAATTACATGATGCCAATGAAAGTAACCTACATAAAAAGACTGAATATGTTCTCATGTTTTATCTACATGACAATGCGTTTGACTTGTCCAACCACACTTCATTTGATTACGAAGTACAAACAATACTGAATTTCGACATCACAAACACACATTGGTTTAGGCCTAAAAACTAATCACAAATTTATTCATTACTGATTGTTGATGTTGTTTCGTGAATTTATTCTTCAGGATTTAAAATCTTTAAAGAAAAAAATGTCACTTTTACAAGTGAGATTATCCTTGAATGTTGGGCACTTGTGTAAGTCAGCATTGCGTACATTTCATTATTTGAAAAGTTGACTGTAATAACAAGTAAAGACTGCACCACAGATACTGGTTGATCAACAATGTTGACAGTAGTTGTAAAATATGTTCCACTCTCCCTTCCAAATCAGATCTATCTCGTATACAGATATCAAACTTACTATCAATCCACATGCAAAAACTGAAGGTATTGAATTGCATTTCATCAAAATTACATATTTACCTTTCAACACAAAATCATTTGTTTCTTCACTTGTATGTGTTTTCAGTTATAAATCAGTTGCTGACAAATTTTACTAATGAAGTTAAGAGTAAGATTAGACCAGGTAAATAACAATCTAAATGGAATTAACTTACTTTCATTACATAAAATTAACAATTACTTAGCTTCATTTGATTTCTAGGCTACAAATATATCAAATGACAACATTAATGCACATATCATTTTACGAAAATTAATTGATTTCGAAGTATTCTAGAGTATTCATCCATCCAATAATAATGATGATGGTGACTTCTAGAATTTCTAAATTTCCACAATTCGTTACTTTGCAACGAGTAACGTTATGTCTCCAATTAAATCGATCTGACATTTGTAATCTGAATTGAGCATTAATTTTATATGCATTGAAATGACTTCATGAGAGTTCGTCTCTAAATACTCATAAGTAATAGCAAAACATCAATAATTCATGAATAAAGCACTGTTCTTTATGTTCTCGTTACAGTCACTACTGAAGCATATTGGTAACGGCTCGTGGAAGACAATGTCGAATCCAATCAATAATTTCATTCCCATCCCAGTTCATTATAGTAACTAACTGATTTTTTTGATAAAATTTTCACAGTTCATTAATTAATTATGTTATGGTAACAAACTTTCACTTAATAAATTGATATTTTGCACAAGTACTGTTTTGATGTCTAAGTTCATCGATATAATCCAACAACCGAATTATTCATATGGTGGCATTTCGTGGTAAACAATAGTGTGGTATTCAGTTCGAAGGAGGGATCACATAGTAGTACACACCCAGTTTTCTCAAGTGTGGCCGTTATATGACGCCAAAATGTTCCTTTTATACTAGCTGACCTGTAAGAGCTTGCCAACTTTTCGTAGGGACTTTGAAACTTGCTCTTATGAATTTTGCATCATAGTTACTATCAAAATATTATATGAAGTTATTACTAATATGATCGTCTACAGAGTTCTAAGTGTTTGCAACGAGTTGAACAATATCAGTATCAATTTCGGCACATTAATACGGAGATAGTATCATCGACTTGTTTAGCAGAAATGCTAGCGTGAAATTCGCTAAACTGACAATCCCACTTCTTTGCCATTTATCCCTTTCTGATGTAGGGTGAACAACGTCCTATACTTTTTTTAAACATCTTTCATCCCACTGTATCTCTGAATTATAACGTACCTTAAAGCAGCCATTGATACCTTTGATAACCATTCTGTAACCAGTAGCCAATTGTTAGCCAACACTGGGTTCTATTCTATGCCCATGTCTATTAACTACATATAACAAATTTACTCCAATTATTAGCACATCAGTAAGGCTATAAACCCAGTCAAGATATCAAGCGGATATGAAGCAAACGGAATCACATCTATTTATTCCAATTATGGTGGCATTATTTGATGCGGATGGTGTTTAGGTGTGAAGTGATACTTACAGTGAGTCGATCATTCAAAGCTACAAGGAGTTAACGCGCTTAAATGAATTATACATTTTTCCAGTGTTGTCACCGTCGAAGTGTAAATATGAATTACTTTTGACGTTCATCAACAAGCATAATAATGTAACTTCAACACATCGATCTCTACAACTATCTTGTAAGAAACATGCAGTGAATTATTTCAAGTCTATTGTACATATCACTTAGCAAAATATATACACCCAATCGTCAATTAATGAATCACACCTCTGAAACAACCAGACTAGAATTGCTTTTGTGAAGCCATAAATGGACATACATTGCTGTAGTGGCATTTAGTTATTGAAACAAGACTTGTTAAATCTTGACAGATAAACCCATGTGAACACGAAGTGATTTAACTGTCTGAAGTGTCTCACTGTGTACTGATTCAGCCAGAATGATCAGAAACAGGATTACCACCTATGTGGACACTGTTCCTCCCGATGGTACAGTAGAGAGAAGTAGGCTCAGTATTGACACATACTTAACACACGTGATAACCATCAGGAGAATTAAGTCTATGCCTGTTCTTCGCTTAACTTTATTCAGAGGCAGTTATTTAAGCCTAACTGCCAAGAAGAGAAGAAACTAGTTAATTTTCATGTGATTTTGCTATTTTTTATTTAATTGTAAAGTGAGCGGAAACCGGTACTGCTCTTCATTTCCTCCGCTGGACCTTGTTAACTGTGATTGGTTGTAATGTTATTTTAGTATGCTAATTACTCTGTTTTTCCCAAGGTCGCTTTTGTAACTATATATACATACTTGAATTATAATAGAATCGAATCTTTCTAGTGTTGCGTTGGTGTCTTCTTGATTTTGTCTTGGGGTGAGTAATCAGTATCGAGTCGTTGGTCACGGTTGTAAGTATCAGTTAGCGCAGATTAGTTTTCGATTAGCGTTGCGATTAGTTCGTGCATAGCAGTAGGCGTTATTTATTATAATATATTCTGACATAACAATTGGCGACGGGGATGGTGACTGTGGATCCTACTAAAATGGATTCGTTGTTGGATGAACAACTCAAACTAATGAAGCTTTTCACGAGCCTGAAATCTAATCTTGAATCATCCTCGAATGTTCCTGTCCCCTACTCTGCACTTTCAGTTGATGGAAATATTAATAGTATTGCTAAATTTAATTATGATCCAGAAGCTAATGTTACTTTTGATACTTGGTTCCGGAGATATGAAGATTTGTTTACGTATGATTTAGCTTCACAGGACGATGCAAGGAAAGTTCGCCTACTTCTCAGAAAGCTTGGTGCAGCAGAACTTGACAAGTACTGCAACCTAATTTCACCTCAAAATCCTCGAGACAGAACATTCTCTGAAACCTGCTCAACTCTCAGCCAACACTTTGGTGACAATTCTTCTCTATTCAATATTAGATATCGTTGCCTAAAGTTAAAAATGAATGAATCAGATGATTTCCTTAATTCATGTTGGAGTTGTAAACAGAGAATGTGAACAGTTTAAATTAAAAGACCTATCGGAGAACCAATTTAAATCGTTAATACTCATCTGCAGCCTTCAGTCAGAAAAGTTCGCTGATATTCGAACGCGATTGCTTCATCGTCTTGACCAAGAACCAACATTGTCTCTAAATGACATTGCCGCAGAATATCAACGACTGACCAATTTAAAACATGATACTGCACTTGTCCAGTCTGGTGGTAATGGTGGCACTGAAATTCATGCTGTTCGTCGAAAACCTATTTCTCATCAAGTCACTCCAGCAACCACCTCAACTTATCGTGATAAACCAGCCGAAAAGAAGAAAATTATTCCCCCCATCCAGATGCTGGAACTGTGATGGGTGGCATTTTGCTAAGTTCTGTCCATTTAAGAACTATCGCTGCAGAAAGTGTAACAGGCTGGGTCACAAAGAAACTTTGTGCAGGCAGAAAGACATACGCACTTGATCACGTTCCAGAAGAAGATTCCATTCACCGAGTAAGCCGGCTGAGTCACTTTCAGTATCCACCCTGAATCACGCTCATCGGAGAACAGCCAGAAAGTACGTTTCTGTTCGGATAAATGGTCATACGGTAAGCCTCCAACTTGATACAGCATCTGATATTACTATTATCTCTAGAAAAACATGGAATAAAATTGGGAAACCTGTACTACACCCTACAGAACAACTCGCCATAAGTGCATCAGGCGATCGTTTGGTGATCATTGGCAAAATTGTGTGCTCAGTGTCATTCAACGAAATAACCACGGATGGAGTATGCTATGTGGGTAACAACAATCTTAACTTGTTGGGTCTAGATTGGATTACAGACCTGAAACTAGATGCTGTTCCACTAAGCACCGTATGCCACCGAATCGTAAGAATGAAAGACGAGAAAGATTTCATGAAGCTTCTGAAGGAATTCGACAAAGTATTTACAAAAGGGTTAGGATGTCGTACCACAATGAAAGCTTCTCTTCGCTTGACACCGAATGCTTCCCCAGTCTTCCGTCCCAAAAGACCAGTTCCATATGCTTCGCTACCAGAAGTCGATGGAGAACTTTAACGCTTAGAGAAGCAAGGTGTTCTTATGCCAGTATCATTCTCGGCCTGGGCAGCCCCAATAGTCGTCGTAAAGAAACCTAATGGTACACTACGCATCTGCGCCGATTTTTCGACCGGTCTGAATGATGCTCTAGAACAACACCATTATCCTCTACCGGCTCCAGACGATTTGTTCACTATTCTAAACGGCGGTAGTTGTTTTGCCAAACTAGACCTGGCAGATGCTTATTTGCAAGTCGAGGTTGAACTGGCGTGCCATGAATTACTCACAACAAATACGCATCGGGGACTTTTTCAGTACACGAGACTACCGTTTGGAGTCAAAACTGCACCAGCTATTTTCCAACAATTAATGGATACAATTTTAACCGGCCTCACCGGAGTGGCCGTGTATTTAGACGACATACTCGTTGTCGCAGAATCACTAAACGAACTGTACAATCAACTTGCGACTGTACCTAAACGAATCCAAGACCATGGGTTCCACCTACGTTTAGAGAAATGTTAATTTTACCTTTCGTCTGTGAAATATTTGAGATTTATATTCGACAAATCAGGTGGTCGTCCAGATCCAGAAAACTTTGAAGCGATTTAAAAAATGCCTGCACCTTACGATGTACCTACTCTGCGATCTTTTCTCGGACTTATAAGTTACTACTCAGCATTTTTACCGTCCTTGCATGAGAAGCGAGCACCGCTGAACCATTTACTGGGGAAAAATGTTAAGTGGAATTGGACGCAGCAATGCCAAACAGCGTTCGATGGCTTGAAGAGGCTCCTTACATCCAATCTTCTATTGACGCATTATGATCCGAAAGTGCCGATTATTGTTGCAGCGGACGCATCTGCATATGGAGTCAATGCAGTTATCTTGCATAAATTTCCGAATGGGAATGAGAAAGCCATAATGCACGCTTAAAGAACGCTGACACCTACTGAAAAGCGCTATAGTCAAATTGAGAAGGAAGCTTTGGCTATCGTCTTTGCAGTACGGCGGTTCCATAAGATGGCGTATGGATGACACTTCACAATATTAACTGATCACAAACCCCTGTTGGCAGTCGTTGGGTCGAAAGCTGGAGTACTAGTGCATTCCGCAAATCGTTTACAACGTTGGGCATTGACGCTGCTCGGGTACGATTTTGATATACAATACAAAAAAGTGAGGATTTCGGTCAGGCAGATACCCTGTCTCGACTCATAAGCAACTATCCTACGACAAGTGAAGAGTCGGTGATTGCCGCCATCGATACGAGAGATTACGCTAAAGAAAGTTTCATTCATGCTGTGAGACCACTTCCTGTTACCACACAGCAAGTTGCTGAATTCACAAGAAGAGACAAAACGATTCAACGAGCAATCTATTATATGCAGCACAATTGGCCACGTTCTCTAGATGAAGAACTGAGACAGCTATATCAACGTCGACAAGCTCTGTGCCTAGTAGAAGGGTGCCTTATGTTTGGGGATCGAGTGATGATATCATGTGAGTCACGTCGAGTAGTACTCAAGCAGTTTCACGCAGGACACCCTGGAACAGCTCGAATGAAATCAGTGGCACGGAGCTATGCATACTGGCCGAAAATGGACGCCCAGATTGAAGACTTGGTGAGAAAGTATGACCGCTGTCAGCGAGCATCAAAAAACCCACCGAAGGTGGAACCAGTAAGCTGGCCAGTTCCTGCGAGTCCATGGAGCAGAGTGCACATAGATTTTGCCGGGCCCATGTCAGGAGTCTACTACTTGGTGTTAGTAGACGCATATTCGAAATGGCCAGAGATCCATCCTGTAGTTCCTCCGACTACGCAGAAAACCCTGGAAACATTGAGGAAGATATTCGCGTGTCATGGGTTTCCAGAGACACTAGTCACTGATAACGGGTCCCAGTTTAAGTCACAGATTTTCAGTGAATTCTGTCGGAGAAAACGCTATCACACATATTCGCTTCCCACCGTACCATCCACAATCAAATGGACAAGCGGAGAGGTTTGTGGATACCTTCGAAAGAGCTGTACTAAAGGCAAAGGGTGAGGAAAGCCTAGCGTTTTCTACTTGTATACAGAAGTACCCCAAACAACAGTGCTCCCGAACAGAAATCACCAGCAAAAGCACTTATGGGACGGAAACCGAGAACGATAAATGAGGTAATGAGGCCGGCAAAAGTGAAAAGCAAGGATGATGACATCTATAGAAACGGCACGCAGGTGTACGTGAGGAACTACAGACCGGGAAGCGAGAAATGGAAAAACGGGGTAATTGAAGGTAAAAGAGGAAAGGTGATGTATGAAGTAGCAGTGGGAGGACAAATATGGATTCGACATCGCAACCAGCTGCGAAGAAGGTTTGGTGAACAAAAAGCAGATGAACCGAACCTAGCGCTTGAACTTCTTCTTGACGCTTTCAAGCTACCCACGGAAAAACCAACATTGATTGCAGCAAATAACAAGAAAGGAACATCCGAAGAACAGCCAATAAGACGCAGTGAAAGAAAACGAAGAGCCACAGTAAGGTTCCAAGAAAGTGAACTTTTCTCAAAAAGTAGAGGTGCTGAGAAGAGAAGAAACTAGTTAATTTTCATGTGATTTTGCTATTTTTTATTTAATTGTAACGTGAGCGGAAACCGGTACTACTCTTCATTTCCTCCGCTGGACCTTGTTAACTGTGATTGGTTGTAATGTTATTTTAGTATGCTAATTACTCTGCTTTTCCCAAGGTCGCTTTTGTAACTATATATACATACTTGAATTATAATAGAATCGAATCTTTCTAGTGTTGCGTTGGTGTCTTCTTGATTTTGTCTTGGGGTGAGTAATCTGTATCGAGTCGTTGGTCACGGTTGTAAGTATCAGTTGGCGCAGATTAGTTTCCGATTAGCGATGCGATTAGTTCGTGCATAGCACTAGGCGTTATTTATTATAATATATTCCAACATAACACTAACACTGCACTATATCTTTCCACCAAACAAACGTATATCTGACTCTACTTTGAGACACGTCACTGTTATTCCTATCTTGATTTGTTACAAACAGAGTGTAAAGTTAGGATAAAAATGCTACAAAATTTATCGTTTAAAGAATATACAAACATGCTACGTTCTCTAGATCAACTATTTGTAAGCTAAAATGGAACGTGGATAGGTGATATTCACGTTTAACATATCTCGCACTGTAACCACTTGGCTACGAAAATAATTGCATGAAGCTTCACGATGTTCATAATGAGGTAAGGTCTATAGAATCGCACATCAATGCACAAAGACAAGATTTACGAAAGATTAAGATGATTTCAGAAATTTAGAACTTGGTGGAGGATAAGAAATGGATGCAACGACTGGTTACGATCATCATGTGGACCCCAACCAGGTAGTTCGCACTTAATAACTTGTCTCAGTATAGTTGTCAATGACTGCATGAACTGGTAACATGTTTTGGTTTGGTCACCTCTTACTGTTTCCCAGCCTACTCCTACACTAGACAGCATTACTCGTCGAGGTCGTCGGTTGTCGGGCATACATAATACATGTGTTATTTTGTATATCCTGGAATGAATAAGAAACGCACATTGTTCTAAGAAAATATGTTAAATCTATTGATGTGACCAGGGATCTTTATTGACTGAAATTACTTGAAGATAAATTAAGCATGCCTAAACACCAACTGCTTACATGATTGTACGATGTTGACTGGTGTAGTACGATGCAAAATATATCAAGGACCTTTTTGACCAAAACGTATCATTATTCCATCTAGTCGTTGATGAAAAATAATCAGGTTGATATCCACCAAGTGATAATCGAGTTTAACATTTGTAGACACTGAGTGATATATCTGAGAATCGATCATAATATATTCACGTGCATTCACAGTTTAAATTAATCTAGATCCTAAGTCGCATTATTTTTCCATGCATCCATCATTACATTCCTTTTTATTGAATTATGTTCTGATTCTCACTGTGTTTGTTCGGTCTTGTTGTACTCATATGGTGTGTCAATTTGAACTTACTTTGTTGATGATTAGACTCCATCACTTCCTATGATCAATTCTGGCATGCTTTCTATAGCATCAATAATAATAATGGCTTTATTCAGTAGTATGTTTAGTACAGTATGAATTCGCAGCATACAGTATCTTAACAAGTTACTCTTTTACCGTGTATACGTCTGTTAACAGCCATAATTAGCTAGATGTCGACGTAAACGACCAATTGACCACTTGCAACCTTTTTCAGAATCATAATCAGGTGCAGTTTCTGTACAGCATCATTTGTCAATTGTATGTAATGATCATCAATAGAATCTAACGTAAATCGTGTATTAAAGGAACGAGCGAATTCATCCTTGTAAACCCACACTTTCATTCGATTGAATAGAACATAGACACGTAAATCAAATTTACGTCCACATAATAAATACGGATAAGTTATATACCGTGAGACAACGTAGGTTTCAAGGTAGTTCTTGATCCACTGAACCACCAATAATTTGTTGATCACATATCATTCCAGTACGCTTCCATGCATCGATATCCTTTAATTTACGGAATAAAAATATTCCTTCGCCCTGTGATTTAGCAACAGGTTTCATTGTCCATATATGTTGCCAGCCATCATGATGTTTCTGTTTAGATGTAACTGGATGACTAATGATAGGTCGTAAACATTTTATAAAGGTGGAATAGTACACAGTGCGATTATGGGACATGATTACGCAATCGAAACAAAACAGAAAGCGAAAGGTAACTTGTTGAGATTTTGGTACAGAGTGGTAGCCCAAGATTCAAGGCAGGCCGACATCATAACAACTATTCAAAACTATTTACTATTGGAGCACATTTTATAGGATTAGTAGATTATCCAACTTCACTTCCATGGGTTTTTAAAGGAAACTAACCGTAAACGCTAAGAATCTAAACTCTAAACAAGCACCAGTAAACCAAACCTATACTTAACACGCTTTTTTGAGGATGTTATGTTCTCTAAGCTAGATGATTTGATCATACAGCTTCTATGGTCCTTCTAGACAACATCATCAGCACGTACATCAACATGAAAAGAGCCACTAGAATTCTACTATAACTCATTAACAACTTGTTCTATTGACATGGAATATGATTAGTTATCATTCATAATTGTGTTGTTATTATTCAAAAGTATATTTTGTCTACCTCCCTCTTAAGTCAAATTTCTAACCTTCTCGTTGTCTATCTTCATTGACTGAAAGATTGGTCAGATTTCCATATAACTACTGACTGATGAATGACTGGAATGTTAAGCTGAAAAAAAAACGCTCTCTAATTACCCGTGTTTACCTTTTCCAATACCTTGACTCCTCTTCTCCCGACATAAATCAAAATGATGTTCATAACAGTCCATATAGATTGATAGAAGGAAAGTTATGTCAAGGTGTATAATAGTTAACTGGTGTTCATGTAGACGTCAGAGAGAAGAGTGGGTAGTTTGTCCTATGTGATACACATAGGCAGCTAATCTTCCAGATTGTTTTTCTTGATGCCTCCGCCTAACCAAAAAACATCACAAGTACTCATGCCCTATTCTCTTCCGATTTGATTCTCAACCGGTAGCAGTTCAGTCAAAACAAACTGAACAATTAATAACTACATCTACTTAGTATAATAAGATCCGTATATTTGAGGATAATACTGCAATCCAAAGACATAGGAGACTAGAAGCTTCACACATGGGTGAAGTAGAGCAGAACATCACTAATGTAAAATGCCTAACTACATCACCTAGTACTGCTACTGAATCCTATGATGATACTGTTAATCAACAAGCGGGCATCATGCTACGAGACGTACCAATAACAGAACAGACCTGTTAAGTGATGTAGATTTAGACCACACAACCTCCAATACTAAGTCGTCTAGTTCTTCATTAGGTGAAAAAACGCGAACTCCCAAAGCCCAGGTAAAAGTCATGGTCAGCCCATTAAACAACTTAAGTATAATAAAAAGGGAAACAAAAAGATCGTCGACAATAAAGGTGGGCTCTAAACAAGGTTTTGTGACCTCACCTACATAAAGAGGGCAATATACTACTGTGCCTGCTACATCATTATGTAGCAAGGCTGGTTACAAGGCCTCATTTTCTATAGGTAATCGATTCGGTAGTAGTCAAGATCGTAAGCACTCACAGGCTGCACGTAACAAATCAAAACATAGCTTATTTGACTACCAGCGTAAGCCACGCGGCAAACAAGTACACAACACTTTTTACTACTCTGACGCAAATAACTTTGTAAGAAATTCTAGATCGCCAAATACACACCAGTATTCTCTAAGCCCTGGTAATCCTACACCGTACACCACCTAATCAGATCGTATAAATGGTTTTACTCTACCTGCTTACTTTTATAATTATGCTCCTGATGGGCTACCAGGACATCCTCCATCTTTTGCATGTTGTCAACAAGCTGTCATGTCACCTAATTTGAGCTAATCAGAACATCTTAATATCTCTGACAATTAAAATATTTTTTAGGGATCAGGCAGTCACAAGTCCCCTTAGCAATACAGCTTGCTCAGACACCAGCTAAATCAGTCAGGCTGCCGTTTTAAACCGGCATCTAGTTATACCAAACTTGAACGATTTAGACAAAGATCTTATTCGATTCTCTACAATTCACTCTCCATTTCTAAACGTTTTAGTAATCAACGGCCGCTCACTTCCTAATAAAATACGAACCCTAAGAACTATAGCCTTATTAGCTAAACCTTCATTATTATTTGTCACAGAAACATGGTGTTTCTCCTCAGTAACTGACTCAGAATTGGCCATTCAGGACTATATGTTATGTCGTGGCAATAGAGAATATAGACAGAGTAGCGGCTCTCTATTATACGTAAGTGTTTGTTTTTCGTCCAGTAAAATCGATGACAAAATACTAGATAAGGTACCTGTTAAATAATGTCCTGCACGCTTAGTATTCTACGATTCGACAACGACCGCGACTGGATCCCAAATCAGAACAAGAGAGAACAGGTAGCAGAATGTATTGAGAAACTAACGGCAGGAGGCAAAAGGCAAAGTCCAGTAAAATGATTTACGCTAGGGTTTATATAAACGACGGTATCTAGTATTCTAGAAAGTTCCCGATTGGTCGTTGGCTCTAGTTGGCTAAGAATGAACCAACTACAGCACAGATTCGTGAGCATGTTTTGAGCGTGCTTTAATCAGGCTCGTTTCGTGCCAACAGTACCAAAGTCGGTCTGGATCTTAGTTAATACTCCGAACCACAGTTCACTTTTCGTATGCATATATAGAACCCCTAACACATTGACTACTGTAGATAACATCATTTTTAATGCTTTTGTACATACCTCTGCCCTAAATAATAATACGAAAGTCATTGCAGGTGACTTTAATCTTCCTAGGATAGACTGGAATGTTGGCGGAGGACTGTCATATGATGAAGGAAATCTTACTACATTAGACATGCACTGTTGGACGAAATGTGTACACACTCCCACGAGACATAATAACGATCTCGACCTGGGTTTCTGTCATGATGTCACTCCTCTGTCACTTCAAATTAGTAAAGAGCTCGAAAGCAGTGACCATAAAATAATTCTATGTGCTCTTCCTTTTAATTGTAGTCACTCCAATTATCGTAAATTACAAAATAAACTAGACAATATCGAGATTATAAAAATGTGGATTGGAATCTTTTACACGTTCTTCTAAGTTACTCTGACTGGGACAATTTTTCCTTATCCAATAATCTTACAGAAGCAACAGACTTTTTGGTCGAATTAATGACTCGTGTTTAGATTCGATCGCACCTATTAAGATAAGCAACATAATTAAGTTAAATGATTTGTACATACCACTTCATTACCGTAAGAGGCTAAGACGCCCACAGAAGTGCTATTTTAAGTCAAATGACTTTTCTGCATTCGTGGGAATTACCATGACCTTTATTCAACTAGAAGAAGTCCACAGGTTAAAGGTGATTAAAAAAGAGGTTTCAGCAATGCACAGTAGCTCCAAGATACAAAACTTGGTTCGATTGTTCAATAAACTCCTCAAAACTTCCCGGAATAGTGACAAGTTGGTAATCTCATCTCTTCGATAACTCATTAAAAATGTTCACACCAACTATTGTTTCTTACTCCACCAGCAAAATAATAGGGACTCTAAACGTGTAAGCACCAGTTACCTGTCTAAGTCATATGCTAGTGTTCTACATATTTAATATATTTATCAAAGAAAGTATAAATATTAATTCTGCCCATTCGTTCAGTGGACGTAAGTGGAATGTCGTGTCCTTCAATTCTCGTATTGACACTAATTTTTGCCTGATTGTTTCAGGATACCAGTGCTGTGGTTTTGTGTTCTCTGTTTTCGTCTTTCCTATAGTTGTAGATTATTATGAACAAGCCAATTATGGTACATAATGGCATAATACTATTAACTTTTCTTCTACAACCATGTCCCAAGTACTCTTGATCTTATCCTGCATCTAAACACGTTCAATGAACCGCTCTGAAAACTCTTAACCAATTTTTGGAATTGTGACTTAGTGGTCAAGGAGCGCTCGGTTCTTAGTCATATAAGCACCATGATATAATACAAATATTTGGTATCTTAATATTATTAACTTCGTTGCAGCTGGTTTGGTTTCGAATTCATGTCTTTATATGTTATGAATGTCCTGACAGTGACACTTTGTCATGATATTTGTATATATGTAAACTTATATCATGTGATCATGCCTGTAAACTGGCATGCTCTCATGTACAAAATGATACTTGTGAATTAAAACTATTATTATTGCGTGATTTTGATTTAGCGTAATCTGACCAGTCACACTAACCTACTCAATTATAGGTGGCTTTCAGACCTCAAATAAAGGCGTGTCTGATAGAGAATAGTGTGAGTTACTAACGAGAAATGAACAACCAGGGTGGTGTTTTGACCAGTTCATGAGTCAGATAACCATAACTCTTAAGTGACGGCAGCATAATCCAGTAACCAGTTTACATTTCCCCTCAACTTAATACAATCGACAGGATAAATTACCTGTTTGAAAAGGCATAAGTAGGAAGATAGCATAACATGTTGTCGAAGGTGATAGGTCTTCTATTCCCACGCATATAAAGAGTAATCGAGCGTCTTCCACAGATGGAACACTAACTTTCGACTGCGCCTCATGTCGTATTTATAAATGACTACTAATTTGTCTGAAACGAATTAAACCTAGTGTCTCCTTCCTAACGGCATCAGAAACCAGATAGGAATTACTACTGACATGCTATTCAACCTATTCGACCCGGCAGTTAGATGAGTTCACTAATCTCCGAGTCTCTTTAGACAGCTTCCTAAGTATACAAAACATGTGGATAAAAGTAGTAGGTTAGCAAGAAACCCCGTTGTGAGTCGTTAAGAGGATATCGACACTTCGTGAGGGACTTAGTGGAGTTTTCTTGAACAATTCTGATAGTAGGTAGCTATCATCAACCTATTTTAGTGCATCTTTAGTTTCCAGTTGTCAGGACTAAACTTACGTAAGTATCCCAGTAGGTCCTCAGGGGCTTGTAGAATCTCATAAATCTTTGTTAGCTCACCCGGGGCCTCACTATATTTTAGTGAAGATATGTTTGGTGACGAGAGATACACATCGTATAGTTTAAGCTTGAATTCACAAACTGACTTTGTGTCTCCTCTCCAAATGATTCCTAAGGTACTTCTGCCTTTTTAGAGTGAGGTGAGAAACACTGTCCCCATACTCAAAATGAGAACTGAAACTGTCAAAGGCAACGCGGTAAGTTCTAACATCGAATTAACCAAAAATGTTTCAGAGTTAAAAGCGTACGGTTGGCTCCGACAGCATTCCCATGACAGTCAGCATACCACTTGAAGTCAAAGTAGTCGAGTAAATCTGATTCTCCTGCTGGTGATTTGCTAAGGAAATAACATAAGACGCTCGAGTAATCTAACCTACTCCACAGGTGAACAACTTTACACTTTGTCGAGTTAACAATTAGTCAACTTTAATCTGAACAACTTCGGTGTCCAATCAGATCACCACAGCGTTAGATTGTCGTTATGTTTGAGGACTTAAATTTTTAGTACAGTCAGGAATGAGTAGTAACCCAGAGGGAACTTGTTGAGGTTGATCAGAGTGTTTAATAAGGAGTTCATAACTTAATATACATCCTCTTTCTTCGGTTAGTTTTTCTGTCACAAGCTACTAAGTCTACCTTACAATAACAAATCTTAGTTTGTCAGTCAGTTCGTTACAACGTAGAACTTGATACATGCGCACATCAGTTCAAGTTGCCATGCCCCAATTAGCAGATAGAGATTAAACTGTTGGATCAAACCTCAAAGTAGGAGAGGTAGTAACAGAGTAAGTATTAATGAGTAGGTATAGATGTTATGTTTTACAACTTATGACCAATGACTGCGTAAGTAGGATTCACTTTAAGCCCCGTCGCCAAATTGTTATGTATTGTGAAAACACACAATGCCCTTGATGATTGCTAATCAATGTACACATACGTCTGCCCTGCAACTACCAGTCCATCAAGCCGGAATAGAGAAAAAAACGATTGACGATTCCAACAGACAGGATCGGATCGGATCGGATGCAATCATATTTCAATCATGCCTTTATATATGCACAAAGTCAGAACACACAGTGAACCAATTAGAAAACTAACATTAATACAGAACTTAGGAAATAGTGGTAGTGAATACGGACAACTTGTACACTATCAATTGACTGTGATTATTTTCGACGACAATCTGCTATAAGCTCTCACACTACATGTAGTTTTTAAATAAAGAGCTCGTTTGAAGTTAATGTAATTCTTCGGTACGCCTTTCAATGACAGACATTGCCGCATAACATTGCGATCAATATAGTCAAACGTCAACTTAAGGCCAAAGAATACAGCTATTGTTGAGTGTTTAAAAGTGTGTCTATGTTACATAACCGGCCGAGGTGTAAATATATGGTCTATACAATCCCGTCCAGGCCTAAAACCACCTTTTCTTCGAATTCGCTCTTCACGAGCTTTAGTTAGACGTTGAAGTATTATTGAAGCCAATATTTCAAACAATGTATTCGTTAAGCTGATTCCTTGCTAATTGTCACACGACGACTTCTGTCCTTTCTTATAAACAGGGACGATTAGTGCTTGAGACCAGTCAGATGGGATTATGTTCAGTTCTCAAATTCTAACTAACATCTCAGATAATCTCGCTGATGAAACTAGACCACCGCCTTTAAATATCTCAGGAGTTAGTCCATCAGGTTCTGCTGCTCTTCCTCGCTTTAAGTTCCCTATAGTCTTCCCAGCCTCACTGAGACTTGTTGGACTAATATTAATTTGCCATTCAGATTGCTTGGTGATGATGGGCAACAGAGATGATGTCGAGAGCCAGTTGAACTGTTGCCTAAAGCGATTTGGCAGTTCAATGCTTTCTCCAAAACTACTCTAACACCAGCTAGGCATCGGGCGTTAAAGAAGACGCTAAGTGGCCAAGCAAACATAATACATGTCTCACAAAACACTTATAGACTGATTTAGTATCTGTCACTAGTACATTTTGTCTACATCCAATTTCGCTTACACAATGATTCTTGAAAAAGCTTTTATGATAATAGTAGCCTAAGGATGTCATCGACTTTTAAAGGTCATACTTCACATCCATGCAGCAAAATACAGAGAACTGCTGTTCAGTATATTCATCCTTTGATTGACAAACGGATATTTTGTCTATACAATAAGTGACATGAGTTGGTAAAAGTGGTAAAAACTTTGTAAATCAGTGCTAGGACTGCATGAAACACTGACCATTTAGAGTTGATGAAATTTTCAAGAAGTAAAGTGGGTAGTACAGTCACCTTTTTCACCTTTTATTTTTAGCTCAGACTTTGATACAAACTATTCCTGAAGCAACACTCTGCATTCAGAAACGGAGAAATGCATTCAAAACACGTTTGGATTGTTAATCTAGGTGTTCGGGAGAGTTTGCTCATTGTAAGCATCTTCACCTAATAGAAATTCATCATTTGCATATGCCAAATGATTAAGTCACTATAAGATCAATCTCTGAAAAGTTAGATAAAGAAAACGAGATTCAAAAGGCAGATAAGAAAAGTTGTGACGAGTACCACCACCACATTTATGTTGGGTTCTATGATAAATGACTGGCTGATTGACTAAATGCAAGGATAAATTCCATAAGAATGCTTCAAAGGTACCCAAAGCCAACGACTTACAATCTGCATATGTTTTATTTTCATAAACCATGTTTCATAGTCATAGGTTAATATAGAGCAGAACGGTACATAGGATACTCATGTCCTGTTTGACAGATACATATCTCACCTTCAACTATTTTAAAAATGATTCGGAAGTCAACTCAAGATTTCATAACACTTTTCTTCTTCAGTAAATTCTTCACATTCGATGCTAATAAAAGTATATTGGCCAATTTACAAAAATACAAGTTATATACATAAATTTCAGCCATTTTTCTGAGGGATAATTATGCTATCCAAAGTGCTTAGATCATTTTAAGTAAACTAAGGCACAATACTATAACCGAGTGATTGAATATGACATGCTTCATCTACTGATTTACTACTTAACTATCTAGTTTCTATAAATTAATAAATTAAGACATTAAATGGACTCGTTCTTCATTACGTTCCAGTTGGTTTAATATACATCTCGAAATGCACGATCGTGTGATATTATTCCACCATATCCCAACTCAGTAGTCGAGCTTAAGGTTATCTAACTGATGGGTACATGTCTACATTTGTGAGTGTCTAATGACTGTTTTCCGCTGTTTGATGTACGCTCCAAATATCATTCTTTGGTTATGATATTTTCCAAGCCGAAAACCGACTTACTTTCCAGGTTATCTATATTCGGCAGCAAAAGAAAGAAATTGATTTTATACACAAAAGCAATTATATCATTCTGATTAGTCTCTAGAAAACCTACGTGACAAACTTACGAGAGCAGAGATTGTCAACAGGCACACTATACTTTATTATATTCCGTGCTTGTACACCTTCATTTTCGATTTTATTCTTTATCCATGACGAGAAATCGCAACACTAATAGTACATATTCCCATGAATTTATGAATAATAATTTACAAACCTTCATTTTCTGACTAACTTTACCGAGGCACCGTCCTTCTGACATTGAGTAAGCAAACGTTGCTCCAGAAGAAGTTAAGTACTAGTTCTAAAACGATCAGGAAACTTTTACGATTTAACAAGACAAAGAAACAAATGAAATAAAAAATCAGTGGTACGAGTCACTTGTTTGGAGGGAAAATGTATAGATAGCAAAGTAAGTACTATCTATAGCCTCTAGAGGAATATGAAAGTAATTAACAGTACATAAACATTATATGTGAAGCATCATACTATTTCGAAGTCAAAAATGCTTTGAAACTATGTGAAGTATGCGTTTATTTAAGAGTGGAGTGAAGTACATGGGTAGACGGCCTATTTCAATGAAAAGCATGTTAATATATAGTGGGCTTCAAAATTTAACAGCTAAAACGTTAACGCTGAACCGCTTTAACAGCAGTCAAATTGCAATAGTAAAACACAAGACTTCTGAGCTACTTACTAACCATGAAATGTCTATATATATATATTAGTAAGACGGTTAGTGAATAAGAATTATCAACCATAAGGCTTAGGCTAACAATGCTGAGCTTCAGATTTTATGCCATTTTGACAGAATTTAAGCCATGATTCTAAAATAGTACAGCAGGTTTCGAACTGTGCACTTGAGAATACAGAAAATTAAGTGAAATCTTTAAATGTCTGTCACTATTGAGTATTTTGTATATAATTTTCCACAAGGGATTCCACCTCATCGTTTACCTGCATGTCCACAAGTGTATTTCGCCATCGGTGATTCATTTAATATATGTTTCCACTGTAAATGATAACAAATAAAACATACGAACAACTGGAGACCAGTGGATCACTGTAGCCAACACACAAATCTCACTTCAAGGGCGCGACTGCGAACATCCAATGTCTAATATCATTCTTGACGATCTAGTTATAACCACTTTCACTATTTAATATCCTGACGATTACACAGTATGACCCACTTGATTTTTTCAATCGCTTCCCGGAGTTTTGTCATTGGTTGTTGTAGCTGGAAAATATAGTATGGATTGATTGTTATGTGGCCGTGGTAGTTCTAGGTTTTATTATAACTATAATTATTTTACTTTGTTTTTTCAATTCTTTTCTATTCTGACAAACTTCGGAGTTGGTTTGTCTAATAGCAGTCTAAAATCAGACAATAGGCAGTTAAATCACTAATAGTTGATTTACACATATACATATTAGTAGAGAAAGAAGTAGATGAAAGTAAAAGAAAAAGCGAGGAAGGTGGTAATTTAGTATAACAAATATTGATGTACTAGTGTTATGATTGAATAGTTAGTACATTACCATTCTATCCCAGGCAGCAAATATCATCGAGTCTGCATAAGGTCTCCTCTTACCTTTCTGTAACTGAGAGAAATTGGTCTAGAAATTGAAAACAATCTTCCTATGTTGTTGCATCAGACTAACTAATTACTTGGTGGCTTGATGCTGATTTTTTTTCTGTAATTCATTCTTATTGATCGGTGAGGCTACGATACTAATATTTTCTAGAGAGGCAGCACGTTGGCTTTAAACAATGTTCGGAGTTCTGGGATCAATGCTCCAAGTCACCTTTGTATAAAGTGCAGGTTAACGTTTGCTATCACCACATTTTTTGTGTGATGCACTTCTGTATACAAAGTGTTCGTGAATATTGAGCCTTGCTCTGAAAACCTAACTTTATCAGGGGATCTTTAAAGACATTAAGAAAAGGTGATAGTTCAAGAACTGTACCCATTGTAACTTCTTATATTGAGGATGTCCAGTTGTTTGAGACTCAGTCAAACTTGTTACAGAATACTCAGTCTTCTGAGTAACTTCTGAGCCACAAGGCACTGTGTCCGCAAAACCCATACTTACCACCTGAATTCGCATATTACGCAGCTCGGTATCAAAGGGCTTTGCAAAGTTCAGGAATATAGTATTCACTGAAACATTCTGTTCCCTACAAGTTGTCTATCTATTCTACGCTCTAATGAATTCTCATGTACATAATCACCTCCATTAGGTACTCTGCAAGCAGAAGCGCTTTGTTTGGTAATCTTTCGTTTTACTATAAGCCCATATCGATATTTTGAGTTATGTCTTATTCTGTTTTTCGTAAACCGAATTTCAAATGACATCATTTCTTGCCTAACTTTTAAGTTGTACCTATTTATTGGCTTCACACTAGAGTGGCGACCTGTAATTCATTGGGGTGCTTTCCACCTATGCCAAATTTCAGTTTAAATCGGAGGAATTGTTTGGATCATTGTAGTGGCCAGGATTTTCCTTGGTTCGTTAGTGAAGGGATGCAGTTATATATTTGTTGGTATGGTTGGCTTCTTAAACTCCTAATGTTTACCAATCGTTAGAAACTTTTCTTGTTTTCAAATTGGTAGCCTGTTGTAGGAACTCCTTTATAATAGAGCTATCTGTCTTACCACAGCAGTAACATGATCCTATGATAGTGTTTTTTATTGTTTGTTACGAATGTGACCACCACGTGGTTATTAATGGCAAGTGGGATCTGCACGTGCACGTGCTCTACAAAAATAATTGAGTCTAAAGATAGAGGGTTGTCTAGCTCAGACTATCTCCTGTAGCCTAGCCAGCATGTGTCTTTTTTTATGCACTTGAACACACCCGGATCTCTGACGGTATTCGCTGGGGCTCTAAAGAACTATTCTGTGATGGGTATCTGGTTCCGAAAGAGAGGCATGTTTCAGTAAAAATAATGATTTGCAGACCCTCTTTGAGTGAATAGGTAATTAAGCTCAATGATGTTTCTTCAAAGTCCCTTGAAATCACTGCATAGACATTTAGATCAAAACAATATTTATCACATATTTTAACTGTCACCCTTTACGTGGAATAGAAAACCAAATAAAAACCTCTTCAACATTATAAAAACCGAATGTCTGTTAGATGTTGATCGAAATGTGACAAAAAAGGTGATATCTCCTTACACTGTTGTACTAACTGTACACTAACTGCTTAGTCATTCATTTTATAAAAAGACCAATTAAGGTAAATTATTAATTACTATCTAAGCTCAATAGTCCCCAAGATGCCAAGAAATTCCTTGTGCCGAACAAAACATTAGTTCACTGTTTTCCTATTAAAACATCATCTTTGACCTAACAATTTCACAACTTCGTTTCAGAAAATATGCAGTAGCTGTAGTGCATAGTCACATCCATCCTGGGATGACTCTCACTAATGTGACCTGCCAGAATGATAAACACCCACCGCCTATTAGAACAAAAATTGCGAATATAAATACACATAGTAAGGCAGAATAAATCGATCTGGATATATCAAGAGACTATATGACAACTAGTAGCCCTCAAGGTTCTACCGATACAACTGAACGTAAGGATAGTAACTTCATTAACTCATGATGCCCCTTTTCTGTTAAAACTAATTTGAATGCAACAAATAACAAGCAACAAACAGAACCTAACCATATTAAGGTTAGTCATCATCGAAGCTCTATACAACATCCCAAACCATATAGATCTGACTTCACGAAAACCTAAGGTAGCACGACATACTCAACCCTTTTCAACAAATCAATATAGATCAAAACTACGACAACGAGAGTAAGTAAAGGCAAGGCTCCTCCCACATATTCGGAATTTCTATTATTCACAATTAATAAATTGCCCCCACCGTGCGATATACAGCATGCTCGCAAGTGACCTAATCTTTTGTATTAGGCTATGCTGTTATGACGTATAACAGTTCTGTACCGCATACTGAGTTTTGATTACCTACCTATAATCCGTTTGCTATTTTTCATGTGAACCATAGTTTGTTTCTTTGATTCCTCCGCATTGTTCTATATGTTGCCTTGACTACTGTCTTAGCTTTATCTACAAATATTGATACCATCGCCCCGTCCTTGTTATTTCCCACCTCCGATTCTCTCACGACTGTAGTCCTATCAGTCTTCTATACTTCTGTTTCCTTAACTCATCTGTCCCATTCGAGTGTATTCAGCACTAAATTACCTTATGCCACTCTCCTAACTACTTCACCACCTTGTCGTTATCAGTCATCAACCAACCATAATACATTTAATCGTGGAGTAACACTGACCATTTGATGACCTCACAGGCTTTACAAATTCTACAGCTTCCATGCATATCTCCTCATCATTAATGTTAGGTCTGTAATAGGTAATAAATCTGTCCTTTAAACCATTGCATTACTATTCAGCCCACCTAATCTGATAGCCACAGAAACTTGGTGCTATTCCGGTATCTTGGATGGTGAATTAAACATCGTCTTACACACTCATCACCGTTATGACCAGTAGAACAAAAGAAGAGGTGGCAGCTTAGTTTACTATTTACGCTCGCCCTATGCCACGAGACTCTCAATACTTTGAAGAGTCTTATTGGCCATTACTAATCTAACAAACGTTCCACTACTGGTTGGCAGCATATGCAGGCCCTCCCCACAGTCTGAAGACACACCACCCCTTTCACGTATTTCTTAAGTTGCTTCTTGTCTTTCATATAATCATAAAGCCATCTGTATTGAACTAAGGTTTACACATATCAGTTGGAGTATTTACTCCGGCCAGCCCAAGCTAGATGAATTTTTGCACCCCAATGATAATCATGGTTGGAAACAACATGTCACCCATCATACGAGAGATGACAGCATTCTGGATCTTATATTATGAAATATGCAGCCTACGAGTAAGCTTGATGTGAACAAACGCGGTGTTCTACACGCTGTCACTCTCACCTTTATATCATTGCTTTATATCGATTGCTCTGGAATATAGAACGCAAGCTAAGTTCGATATCGGCAGTCAAAACAATGGTATGAACATCTCACTAGGCTGCAGAAATAATAGGCAAATCAAAGTGCATCTGCTGAATAATGAAAGACTAGAGCGAGCATCGAGAATGTATGAAGTTTGAATGAGAACGTTGTATTTCATATGTTTCTGTACACTGTTGGTTCTTGATGTAATGTAAAAAATATTTACGCATCATTTCTTAATCTAAGAGATATGCGTTAAAATTCAAATAATCTAAATGTAGTGAAATGGTTATTTTTGCTAATAATTTGTTTTGATCCTTATGGTATGAACATACTGAAATTATCTTTGGATAAGTGTTTTGTAGTTAAGGGCTTGATAAAAATCACAGAATCGGAGGGCGAAATAACGGTCATTCACGTTAATACCGTTTAAATAGATGTAGTCACCTCGTATCCGAAAATATCCTTAGGCAGCCTATGCAAAGGCATATTTTATGGACAAAAGGACTATTAATTGATTTTGAACACTATGAAGTGTTAACATTTTATTTGAGGTTGATACCATCCACCGTACAGAGGTAAACTATTAGTCATCATACTATTGGCTGCGTTACATTTACATACGTAACCGAACAAACAATTAACAGTTGGTTGCAACTGTAATACCTTTACGGATTTCGAATATTAACCAACAAACCAGGGTAAAAACAGACTTATTCACACTGAAAACAAAGCATAATGTATTCGGATAAACAATCTGCACTCCGTTTAAAAGTAAACTGCAATTACTTTTCTATATAAACACTACACACGACACAGCTCGAATAAATGCCCAGATTTATATAGTCCATTCTATTTTACTTTATATGTGTATCTAACTGTTTTCTAGGAGAAGCCGTAAAAGTTTCTAAGAAAGCACATTTGTTTGTGAGTGGTCACTGAAACCAATTCACCTTGATCCTAAAAGTGTATATGGTCAACATAACGATTATGCATACTTAAGTAATTACCACTCAGTACACGCATGATTGACCTGCCCATTTTCTTCAACACAATTGTAGTAGATTGTCACAATTCATTTCTGCTGTATAAGTAATCTTAGCTTAAACTAAACATTTCGTGTTCAATTGTAGGTTTATTTATTTTGATAACTGAGCTGAGGTTTTCTTAGTGGCAGTTGGCTTAGCATTCATGTGTTGTAGTATAAATATATCCAAAACCCTCTCTAGTTCACTAAAAGTATTGGCAGGAGAAGATTTAATAATAATGAATTATTTTCTGATATTAGCAGCAAGCCATTTTAACAGGCAAGACTAACAAAACATATGACAATAATGGTATTCATTAGTTGCACAGACTGCTCATACTGTGATATATAGAGATAATGGAATAATAAACGTTGTTTTAGATTGGTTGTTAATGTAACGTTTATAATGAACTAGACCTTGGAACGATCTTGTGACACAGGAATGTTGCAGGGAAGTTTCAAGTCTTCAAATCAAAGGATTGCACATTGACGAGAGATGAAGTTATCCAATGATCTGCATAGTATGAAGAGACTTATAAGTGCTAAAATAAAAGAAGAATTAGTGGCAGCTTACAAAGTTTTCTACTTGCTTGTTAGAGTATAGATGTTCGGAGGCTATGAATAAATGTTTGCAATCTACACCTTTGAATCGGGTGGTCACTGACTCTCGTAAAAATGCAAACCTTGTTAATTACATATACTAGTGGTACATTTGTCACGCCGAAATGCGTTTTTAATATCTTAGAATCATGAAATCGGTATTTCGTGAGATCGTAAATAACAACATAGAGTATGAATCGTTGATAGTGAGTGCATAATATTTGTCGATGAAAGGACCACAATAACTTTCGTGGATCCAAGGTCGATGCTGGCCACGGAAAACACTATATAGGATAACCTGACTTACAACAATTGTCAAAGTTATTTGCTGTACGGCACATGTCGCCATTCATCTATGATCGCTAGCATTTCAGCCTTGTTAAGATTTTGTTTCTTTAACATTCAAGTGTCCACTATGTAAATTGTCAAGTATCGATTTGTGTAATAAAGTAGAATAATGACACACTCATTTAGACACAAGATTCCATCGGGTGTAGTAGGTAACTCTTCACGTCTGGCAAAAGACATGGAAAATCTGCGTTTCGAATTGCCGTTCTACTATTTTGTATAGCTGATATTATGCATTCAAAATATTCACTTCCTTCTCAAGTGATTTCCGAATGGCTCACCAGTAAAAGTGGTCCTAACACAACTTGAAGAATCATCGGTTTTATCTGGCACTGTCTATTTCTCACATGTGGAATTTTCATAGCACTTCAGTGTTGAACAGCACAGTCATAATCGTTCGAAGAAATTTTCCAACGTTGGAGCATAACAGCTCAAGAACTTCGTAAATATTTTTGTGGATAATAAATGAACATTGTTACTTCGTGATCCGTTATGATAGTGAATATACAGGAAAGTATTCATAAAGATGAGTATTAGCCTAGAAGACAGTCAATGTTGTATCTGAGTTAAAGAATACTATCTCCCAGCAACAATAAGCTTTCATGAAATTCAGATCACTAGTTTACCTTACTGCTCCAAATCTACACCAATACCGAACGAGGATGCTTAAGTTGTAAGCACAGAATATATGCTGGTGAAACAAGTTCTCGAAACCCCGTCTCTGCAAGAATTTTAACTGATTTATTGAACAATCTTCTTTCATATAACTCACTGTTAGTGAATTGTACAATAAACGTGCAATAGACTAGCAGCATGATATGAGAATCCAGGATTACCCCTTAGGCATTGTAATTTCGTCAGATTCTTTGGTGATGGTGCACTGCTAAGTAAAGCTAGTCATTTTGATCTAGTCTAAACCCATAACTATCAACGAAGTATCCAAGATACCTGAAACTAGACACACAAACATAACACCTCTTTGAATTTACAGAAATATTCTTTTCAAGAAAACGATGCAATAAGGCCACCAGTCGTTTATCATGAGTTGCCTTATCCAAACCGTTAACAATAAAATCATTTTGATAGACTTCCTGACCTGCCAGATCACTAACAATACCATTTATCGCTTCTCGGGAAATTGACAAGGAGAAAACAATTAACACTTAATGCAAGTTAATGATACTTGTGTAAACTAAATAGTGTAAGTTATTGTCGATACTGATAGAGTTTGGTCTAATTGAATTCGAAGAGTGGTATCTCCTAGATCAAGTTTAGAGAATAAATTAAAACCACATTGTAGATTTAGATTGCCTTCAGTCTCAATAATGGTGCAAATTAGTATTAGCAAACGTGAACTTAAAGCCAATCGATAACTGTCACATAACCCAGAAATTTTATTTCCAGATAAAAGGTGTAACAGTAGAATACCCCATTCAGAAGCATGAATTGATTCAGTTGTTAGTTTTTAACATACGTTGTTCGGTGTTTTGTGTGCTACTTTTCTCAGGCTATAAAAAATAATTTTCCTTTCGAGGAATAGAAAATCACCATGCAGTTTCAGCTGAGTATGCTGAACTTTTATCCAATATTCAAATTTAGAACATGCAACAATCTAACTTTTGGATAATTTATTAGAAGTATGTTTGAAAGTTAAATAAGGTAGATCTAATGTCACTAGCTACCCGTTTACGTAACAAATAATGATGATCTGGTTTATGTAACAGAATTGCTATCTATAACCTGCAGAGTACACTACCCATGAATATATATGCATTGGACTAAGAGTGCGAAAATAGTTGAAAACCCGTGACATCAGTGGTTTAAGTTTAAAAATAAATTTCATCGAAACAGTTTTACTAAACATATCAAACGAATCCCCTTTCTAATACAATCATAACAAGCACTAGTCCGTAAATTAACTGCATCACCCCCATCGAAAATATATATGTGAAAGTTAAGCATCGCAAACAATGATAATTCAGATTCAGAGAATCATCCTTAAAGTGCCAAAAGTCGAACATAAATGAAATACTTAAAAAATGCAGGCCGAATCAATGTATAAGAGAAAGACAAATAATTCGAATTAATCAATTAAAACATGACGACTTGTATATTGGAAGTTTGCATGTTTTAGATTTTAAGTGAATAACTAATGTATCATTGAGTGACACTAATTCAGATTTCACAAACACTTAGTTCTTCTGGCACAGCTACTTCTAGTTTTTAAAATTCACTCTAACTCGATTGTGAATACCTGTGTCTATCAAGGCTGTGTGGTTCTTGCCTTAACGTTCACCATTCATACAACCTATGCATAAAGGTTTCCTTTATGTAAAGTCCTACTTCTGTTATAAAGTTGAATGTGAGAAGTCGTCGTACTTTATTTATAGGTGTTGTTTATCACAATATGCACATTTTATTTTCAGGACGTCAGAACCATCAACCTTTGATGCAAATATCTTTTCATAACTGGCTAGGCTCCCTAGTTTGGCAGTAGTCTGCAACAGTGTGTTGTGATCAGACACAATATGAAATCTGAATTAAACAAGCTACTAGGTTTTTTATTTACCGCTTAAATAACTGTTAGAGCTCACTTTTAAATTTGTGAACATCTCCACTTAATTTTCTCGATCATCTCAAGATGAAGATGACAAGGTTTCAACACTACTAAAACACAGCAACTATTCCTAATGAAGATGTGATCATAGTTAAAACAGGTGACTCTGTTGGTAAAAATAGTCTGAGAGAAGTTCCATTGTTTAAACATCTCGGAATGTCTGTGCATCCATGCAAACTCTTGATTAGAAACCAAATTAAGGAGTGGAGCTAATAATTGTATAATATCGGGTAAGGCACCAATCCACTTTCTTAATACCGACATATCTGTGGATGGAGGTGCTTGGCTTAATGGTAATACGTTAACCCCTCCGTCTGATTTAAGAACACTTGTATTTACTTTATAACCAAGACGATCAAAACAATCGTGTTAAATCTGTCAATTAGCTGGATTATCAATAACAATACTGTATCAAAACGCTTAAATAAGTTTAGACTATATTTACCATGTAATTCTTTGCTTACTGCTTACACTATTATGCAAATAAGATATGATTCAACACGATCGCATCCGACAATGATCTGATTCCTAATGCAGCAGTTAAGACAGTCTCTGTGAATGGAATCAGATTGTATCTAAACATCGAAACGGAGAATTAATAGTGTTGTTTATTGGAGATTCTATCTACAGTTATGTGCAAATATGCCTCTCTAGGATCTATATTAGAAAAAAAGTAGTTCAAGTTATGTAACTTGCACAAGACATTTTCGTGGACCATTATCGGAGACAAATATTTCTGGGATTCCGAAACTGCTGAATATTTGACGTAGTTTATCTAATTAGCCATGGTTGATGTAGACTCTATACATTGTACTTCCGGCCATTTAGAAAAATCATCGATGATTACTAAGTAGTATTTGCCATTAAGAGGACCAGCTAAGTCTACATGAACTGTCGACTATGGATGTGTCGCTGGTTTCCAGCAGCAATTTCGGTTTTTCTAAGGGCTTCTGCAGCTTGTGCATATTTCGAACATCTCAATACATAATTTATAACATCAGTATCAATGTTTGGCCAGTTTACGTAACTGCGGACCAATGGTTTTATTGGGACGACACCTGGATGTGCAGAATGTAACTGTGAAAGGACTTTGTGGCGCAAAGATTTGGGAATAACTACACGGTCACCAAACATAAGACAATTGCCAACAACAGAAAGGGCGTTTGGCCGATGAAAATATTGTCGTTCTGTTGCGTTGAGGTGTGGGGGCCAACCACACAAAAGATAGAGAATAATTATCTGAAGCTCATCATCTGTCTTAGTGGTAAATTTTATGTCCATTGCTGACAAGGGTATAGCCTTAGTAGAAGTTTGCAATATATGAGGAGTATCATCTTTCAGTGACACCGTAGCAATAATAACATCTTCGTTCTCAAACTTTTGAGTTTCAATTAATCTGGAGGGAACGTCAGCGTGACCAAAAGTCATTGTTGATTTATAGTGAATCCTAAAATCATAAGCTAACAAGATAATTGCCCAACGCTGTAAACGATTGGCGGTATGTACTGGAATGCCGGACTTTGTTCCGAAAATAGAGAGGAGAGGTTTGTGGTCTGTCAGCAACGTGAATGGTCGACCATAAATTATTTTATAAAACTTCTTTATTGCTAAAACCAGTGCCAATCCTTCTTTTTCTACTTGACTGTATCTCCTTTTAGTAGCATTTAGAGATCTAATTGCATCTCCATCTTTATCTATAAGCACTGATTCAATTTCCATACAAGCCATTGCCTTGAAGCATTGCAATAACAAAATTTTTTAGTAATTCTTTAAGAGATCATCTATTGTATAAAATATTTTGACGTCTAGAAATCCAATACTGGTTGCTCATGATCCATAACAGAAACATTCACTGAACATTGATGTTATTGGCGCTTACTTTCGTCAAGGAAATCTCTATAGCTGCATAAATTAGGAGACCATAGTCAGTAATAGCAGTGATAGAAATGTCCATCGATCTAATATGAATGCAATTACGATGTGAGTACATATTCATTGACCTTTCTAAGTAGTAAACTGTCTACATTGAATCAATAAATTAAACGTAGTAATGCTAAATGTATTATCTTATTGTTACTGTTTTCCAATTAAAATAACTATCAGTTTATTATTATCTGGTTATTAGTTTCACCATGCCATTCACACTGACACTGGTAAATCTTAATGTAGGTCAACTGGGCTTTTCGCATTAGATTCTTGTCAAAAAAAAGTAAAATTAAATCTTTTAAATGATAAACTTGCTATGAATTTCTACTGTCACCAACTCTACTTTCACTGTTATTCTGCTTTTGTTTGTTACTTGGACTGATTGTAACTAAAATGAATTTTGTAGAATGAATTATCTTTCAACTTTATTTATGAGTTGAATAGAAATAGTGTTTCATTGCACATCTCACTGAAGTAGTTGAAATCACATTGAAACGCCTATTCATTCTCTGATCTATTTGACTTTACAACTTCATTAACTTATTATTTAATCCTTTTAAAACTGGTTAGATTTATAACTAGAACATCATGATCACTTTTGTTTTATTAAGACATTGTTTATGATATACAATGAAACGAGCTGTTGATTATGAGTAGTCAATTGGTAGTGAATAGCACAATGAACAATGATTTGTTGAGACGGAATGGATTTTAGTAATAGTTGGCCTGGATATCGACTATAAAATGGCATCATGTGTAAATATTCGTGATGTGTATGGGTCACAAATGACTTGTTCCCAGCCAACGTCTATAAAAATCCTAGAGAGGCTTATCATAACAAGTTGTAATAAAAGGTTTGTTTGTTTTAGATTTTAAGTGAATAACTAATGTATCATTGAGTGACACTAATTCAGATTTCACAAACACTTAGTTCTTCTGGCACAGCTACTTCTAGTTTTTAAAATTCACTCTAACTCGATTGTGAATACCTGTGTCTATCAAGGCTGTGTGGTTCTTGCCTTAACGTCCACCATTCATACAACCTATGCATAAAGGTTTCCTTTATGTAAAGTCCTACTTCTGTTATAAAGTTGAATGTGAGAAGTCGTCGTACTTTATTTATAGGTGTTGTTTATCACAATATGCACATTTTATTTTCAGGACGTCAGAACCATCAACCTTTGATGCAAATATCTTTTCATAACTGGCTAGGCTCCCTAGTTTGGCAGTAGTCTGCAACAGTGTGTTGTGATCAGACACAATATGAAATCTGAATTAAACAAGCTACTAGGTTTTTTTATTTACCGCTTAAATAACTGTTAGAGCTCACTTTTAAATTTGTGAACATCTCCATTTAATTTCGCTCGATCATCTCAAGATGAAGATGACAAGGTTTCAACACTACTAAAACACAGCAACTATTCCTAATGAAGATGTGATCATAGTTAAAACAGGTGACTCTGTTGGTAAAAATAGTCTGAGAGAAGTTCCATTGTTTAAACATCTCGGAATGTCTGTGCATCCATGCAAACTCTTGATTAGAAACCAAATTAAGGAGTGGAGCTAATAATTGTATAATATCGGGTAAGGCACCAATCCACTTTCTTAATACCGACATATCTGTGGATGGAGGTGCTTGGCTTAATGGTAATACGTCAACCCCTCCGTCTGATTTAAGAACACTTGTATTTACTTTATAACCAAGACGATCAAAACAATCGTGTTAAATCTGTCAATTAGCTGGATTATCAATAACAATACTGTATCAAAACGCTTAAATAAGTTTAGACTATATTTACCGTGTACCTTTTTGCTTGCTGCATGTTGGCAGCTCACAGATTCATTGGAGGTAAATATCGTTGTCAGACAAGCCTGCCTACTCTCGCCTTTCCTATTTCTGCTGTTGGTTGACTGGAATATGAAGACTGCAGTATCTTAAGACAATATGAGAATACAGTGAACAACTTGGATACTACTAGATGACTTTTACTATGGTGTAGTCGATGTCTTTTAAAACGACTTTAAAATGGCACCGTGAGTTGATATTCGTGTTGTTTATCAGTCACTTATATCTTTCCCCTTCTTTTTGCACCTGCATTTACTTACAAGTTCTATTGGTTGCGCATCTATTATTTAGTAGTTTGATTATGTCAACATGCTTGATTACAGAAACTTACTTTGTTTGCTAACTTTAATTTTGTGATTGGCTGACTGACGTTCATTCCAAGTATAATTCTACTATATTCACCGTTACTGAATATTCTTAAATGTACACTCCTCCTTTGAGATGTAGACATATATTTTTCTAAGCATCAATCATAGGGTGATTTATAGACTGTTTACAATTACATTATTACATAACAAATTTACTTTGTAATATAGTAGATGCCTGTGACAATTGTAACAATTGCCATAATCGAATTTCACTTCTCCAATAAATTTCAATGTATTCAACTTGAATACAACTTTCAGTAATCTTGAGAATAATGTAACCAAATCTGGCGTAACAACAAACTAGTTAGTCGATTGAAGTGAATCCACTCAAACTGATGATTATCACTAATGAAGTGAGTTGGATTGGTTCGGATTTAGATCAATAATGAGTTATGTGCAAATCATATTCATTCAGCTGTTATCATACCTCACAATAATCAATCACGTGTGTTTCTGATAGTATAAAAGTGGACGAGTAGTGAAGCAGAAAGTGTGTAGTTATCAGTAACAAAATGGTACTGTTGTTTTTGTTTTACATCAACGTTTGCATCATGGCAATTCAGGTATCTACACAAAGTGGTAAGTTGGTAACAGTTTTATAAATGCGTTATTGTGAGTAGCTACAACACTCGGTACCAGTCTAATGTATATAAACATGCATAACATGGAAGCTATGAAATACTTGTTAGTGTATTACATTGACATTTCATTTTCAAGTGATCCGTTGATGAATGCAATTAAACAAGGGTTATATAACCCAGACATCATACTTAGGCGTATTCAAGAATCATACTTTCATATATTTCGATAACTCAGTGTTATATAAATCATATTCAAATATATTAGTCTAACATTGTTAAGTATTACAGTAAGCGATTGCTGATACATCGCTTTGTATTGATTGTGTACTTGTGTTTCACCTAGAAACATTAACTGTTTAACTTACAAGACGAAGCTTTCAATTTTGATCTGAAAGACTCATCTTCATGATTCACAATTATGTTAATCTTGTAAGAATAATCGAGATGGATGTCGGTTACTGAATAGTACAGTATTTGAACTGACATAATGTGAACATCGTATGTAGTTAATCATCGTTATCTTAATCGCGAATATAATTAGTCATAATGTTAGAATATATTTGTGTGTACTATACAGTAATGTATTCCAGAGTATTTCGTGTACGTAAATTTCTCAAGTGTGATCTGTCTATGTATTACTAAGTTACTTATTTGTCATGTTAAATATGTTCACTTCAATACTGTGTTTATTTAGCTTCAAGAAGTTTACAGGATTACCTGTTAGATCTATATATGGCAATCGAAATAAACAATAGTAAGTAACAGTTAAAACTGTTATACTATCGATAATTCACATACTGTTGAGATGGTATATTCTGTATTCAATCTTGCTTCACATTGTTTCGTAGATCAATTCACTTTGTTTCATTTCATGTTTACAAAACTTATAAAGTATTCCGTTGTGTTTAATTACTTTATAAGAGTTTGTACTATTTACATAAGTGAACTATTCAAATAGTAGTGAATGAAGGTATTATGTCGCGATAATAAGCCTACTGCTATACGCGAACGAACCGCAACTCTAATTTGTGAATTTGTCTGCACATACTGATAATCGCAACAGTGACCAACAACTCGATAACTGATTACTCACCCCAAACCGAAATCAAGAAGACACGAACGTAGTACTAGGAAGATTCGATTCTATTATATTTCAACTCTGTAAATATAGTTACAAAAGCGACCTTGTAAAAATTAGAGTAATTAACATACTAAAATATCACTACAACGAATCACAATTAACAAGGTCCAAGCGGAGGAAATGAAGAGCAGTACCGGTTACCGCTTACTTTACAATTAAACAAAAAATAGCGAAATTGAGAACAATTACATGAAAAATGACTAGTTTCTTCTATTCTTAGCAAATGAATGAACAACTGATACATTGACAATCTGTTCAATTAACATGATGCAGAGATCCTTAGAATACTACAAATCAGCCAGATCTAGTATAAGCACATATGCATGAATATAATTATCGTGAATATTAGTCAGTCTTAGAAACAAGATAAAGAATCATCAGAAAATGTTCGGCTGGTACATTAGATCAACTGTGATTTAGTCAACAGTATGCATTACCAGTTAGTTGCAAACTCAGATGAAACATCTGTTCAGTATATTGTGATGGTTTTAAGTAGTACATTATCAAGATTATTGTATAACGAAGACAAATAACAATTTAAAAATTAATCAATCTCCACGAAGCCACATCGACCCAATTAGGGAAACATGCAAACGGAAACAAGAACATGCACGTGAAATGAGATGAATAATTATCCCAGTTTAATTATAATAATCAGCTCACTAGTGACTAACTTCAGGATGTTTCAGAAGTTCCATTGAGAATTCGTGACTAGTGGAGTTCAAACTCGTCCGAAGTGAGGCAGCTATTACCAATGATGATGGATGATCATTGCTGTTCATATCACAAATTGATGTGAGTGGGAATTCTGCTATTGGATGCTGGCCAGAAAAGTGGTGCAGAGGGTTGGATGTTCAACAACCTGCAACCTCTGGGACAGAGTTTAAAGGGTGTTAACCACTAAGGAGTTCCACATTAGAATGAAATAGCTATCTAGCAGTACTCTCTGTTATTCACTGATACTCTGCCAACATCATCCTGTGACGTATTCAGTCAAATACAAATATATAAATACTAATCTATAATAATCGTGTGAATAGATACATTAACCAATTTGAGCTATATTTCATTGATTTGATGGTCTAGATTAGCTACAGTGAATTCATCACAACAGTATTCATCTAATTACAAAATACTTCTTCGTCAAAAGAGACACAAACAGTATTGGCGGAGTTCGTTTCATGAGTTCCTTGATTATCGCATTGGCTTGATGAAGTTGTATTGTTATGTTTACTTGTTTACATGTGTACAGTGTACTTTATGATTGAAAACTCTAATTAAAATGTAAAGATGTCAATTTGACAAGTAGAAAACAAATAAGTTCCAAATAGTTTATTGATCTCTTGTATTTCTAGACATTTGAATGATCCGATAAGTTTGTAACAGTGTGTACGCTTTATGAAACGATGTGTTTGCATGATAAAAATAAGCAAAGGAATTCTTTTACGCAACTTGGGAAACAGTTGATTTCTGATAAATAGACACTTGTATTGAGATGATTAATTATGGATGTTGATACTTATAATTGTATGCATAGGTTATAGAATGATGCTAGTAGGGTATCATTAAAAACCAGAGAGTATTACTAGACCTCTTTTTCGTTGTAGTATGAACTAGATCATCAGTGCGCAGCATGAATCCGGCCTCAGACGCTTTAGATTGACTACACACTTATGTAATTAGAAGAGGAATAAACCTATTAGAGATTAATATGAATACTGATGTTACACTGAATACAGTCAACACACTCTTCTTTCATCACGTTTTACTGATATTCTATTCATCTATTCACATTATTCAACGTTTTATTTTCATTGAAATATAGACTTTTTGAAACAATATGAAAATTTTGTTGAAGAATCCCAAAGATCAGTGAAAGAATTAGCAGGTATTGTCAACATTGAACAAGTTTTCTTAACTAATCAATATAAATTGTTACTTTATTTTCAAGTAAATAGAACAACATAAACACTGATGAGTAGAAATGAATCCAATCTTGTTATTGATAGACACTTATTCATTGAGTGAATGCAAACTAGTCTCACTTCTCAGTGTTATTATTGATGTATATCCAACTTGTTACAAAATTATCATCAACTTCATAATCAACATCGAAATCATTGTCGTTGTGATTGTGAATAAGTTTCATTGTCAAGTGTCATATAGCAAATCTCTTCACATTTCTACTTGTTCTATGAATTAAATGATAGAATAGTTTGGTTGTATCTGATATGTCGGTCAATCTAAAGAAGATTGATTATCTATGAGATCTGTGTTTTTGTAGACTATTTCATTATTTCTAGTTGTATTCAAGGTAAACATTTTGTTTAGATTATTATTCACTTTCTTCCTGCCTTATCCTCTCATTTGACACATCAACTGTTTGTATATCATTTCTCACTTAGGAAATACGGTTAAGTGATTGTGCGTACGATACTCTAGCTCATATTCACTGTTACTCCTATTATGTTAGTTCTCCGATTGGTCAACGATGTTGTCTGATTCTGTTTAAGTATAAAGCATTGTATGAAATACAATGTGATATTGTCTGGTTGGTCTACCAGCTTGTGTTCTTCTATCTCCAGCTTGAGGCTGAGCGGGCATAGAACAGACGCTCAGTGGTCGACTAAGCACACTTAATTAGCGTTTGATAAATCAATCATTGTTTTGATTCATAAAAGTATCACGTCAACACAACTCCACACTTTATTAATTATCATGTTATACGCTTCTTTTAGATAGGGCTATTGAGAATTTAAACATATCAAATGCAACAATGACTGCATGTAAGTGAAACAACTTGACTGATGTATGTAACTCAAAACTTTCGATTTTAGATATGGATTGTTATCGAGGAGCCTATAGAAATTTACATAATGTTCCAATGCTACAATGTAGAGAAAAATATTCATTTGAACTGTATTGTTTTATTTTTTTCATTTCATCATTCACATATAAACAGAGTTGGTTTATGTAAGTTGGATTTTGACTGGCAAGTGGAATCCAGGAAGCGCGTTTTGTTCTATTTGGGACATGTCGGCTGGATGTACCTGCATTCCAATTTTGACGTTCACAGTAGGCTTGCAACTCAGTCCTAAGAGTTGATTTAGTTTATAAGAATTAAATACTCTCATTTGTCGAATGTCGATGTAGAGATGCATTGATATTTCATGAATTGATGTTTACAACACTACATGAATTCACGACGTCTAAATCATATCATATAGTGGAATGCATAGTTACATTTAGAACTAAAAAGATTTAGACTAATTTGTGAATTATAGACTGACTATGTATAGAGACTAATATGGTGCTTATCTATTGCTCTATAGTGATGAATGTATTTTGTTTATTGAGTTGTATTAGAAGCTAAAATATGTGACTCGGCGGCCTGTTTAAAATCTATGACTACCACTTTTTACCAATTTCTCAACAGGTTACTTTTTTGCTTTGTTTTCCTTTAATTTCCCAATCATGTCCCGAAATTCAGTTGGGTAGTAACGAGCCTTTGTACAATGTTTGCGTTCCACCGTGAGTAAATCAGTTAGATCTGAATGCGAACATCGTGGTGGCTGGCAACATGCAGTAAAAAGGGTTAACATTTATCAAATATCTATTCCTGAAATTCTTAGTCTTAACTACATATTCTGCTGGGATGAGACGTAACATATTCCTTATTGGAAAGTGAACTACCTTCGATTTCTTCCTTGTCTTAACATATACCGTAACTGTGGTTTAATCATGTATGAAGAATATTGGCTACACAACCATCTGTATAATGACAATTCGGTTTCGCTAAATGGTCTTCAGTATTTTTGTGAGAATCGTTCTGTCATCAAAAAAAGTGTAGTGGTGGTATTGGTGCTGCTACTTTCGTGAAGGTGAACTGGTGTAAATTCAATCGTATGTGGACATGGTAATAGAGTAACTTGTTGAGACACTGTATGCTGTAAATTCCTATTGAACTAAACATACTACTGAATTAAGCTGCCATTATTATTATTACTGTGATTATTCCTAAAAAGGAAACAGGCACATTTGATTCATTTTCACTTATCATTTATTTTTGCTTGAAATACTTTAGTTATGAAGGAAAAAATGGAACTACTATCGCGTGACTATGGTCGTAAGTATTCGTGGAAATGTTTATTGTTTCACCATGTATTAACGTGTATAATCGAATTTGTATACAGTTTCTGTGTATGTGGTGCATTATTTGATGAATGTTCAGCCGATACTCAATTGACCTTAGTTGATTCGTATTATACACACAGAATATGTTCATTGAAATAACTTTATTGTTCGTCTAATGTTATAATATTATTTTGACTTTATTCAATTCCACTTACAATACACAGAACTTAATCAGAATTTATCAGATTCATTGCGAAGAAAATTCGACGAACGAAACCGTACGATTACAGGTGAGACTCAATAGTTCAATATTCACAAACATATTGTTACCATGGTTTCAGTAAGTACATTAACTTCACAAAACTAATGTTATTTTAAACAAAATCTAAACACCTATTGAATTACACTACATTCACATGTAGATTCAACAGGCAACATTCTATATAAAATTGATCAGATGCTAAATAGCCAGCTGCATTGTCACCAATCTCAATGTATTGAAATGATATCACTTTGTGAGATAGTCAAAGATTCCGTCTGTGTGTATCTTGAAAATAAGTGCTGAACAATCAGGTTGTAGTGATTATCTGTGTATACTATAAAGAATACTTTATATGCTTACTACAGTGACCAATGTTCATTTCATTCTCATATTCTAACAGTAACACAAACAAATGAAACCTTACAAAGCTGTAATAGATTTCTACCATCAAATGGATATGGTAATTTGAAGGAGATTATGATTATATTTTTCTTAACTTTGAATAAATATGCTCGGTACGGCATTCTATGGCATCATGTTTAATTCAACAAGTTTCTATTACATTAAATTAAACGATGCCAATGATAGTAACCTACATAAGAAGACTGAATATGTACTCATGTTTTATCTACATAACAATGTGTTCGACTTGTCCAACCACACTTCATTTGATTACGAAGTACAGACAATACTGAATTTCTACATCACAAACACACATTGATTCAGGCCTAGAAACTAATCACAAATTTGTTCATTACTGACTGTTGATGTTGTTTCGGGAATCTATTTTTTAGATTTTACACTTTTATTGAGTACAATACATGATCTGGAATTGGATTTATTTACTATAGTTTACTACTTGTGTAAGTCAGCATTGCGTACATTTCATTATTTGAAAAGTTGACAAACATTTCTGTGTACTGTTTTTGTAATAACAAGTAAAGATTACACCGCAGATACTGCTTGATCAACAATGTTGACAGTAGTTGTAAAAAATATTCCACTCTCCTCTCCAAATCAGATTTATCACGTATACAGATATCAAACTTACTATCAATGTACATGCAAAAACTGAAGGTATTGAATTGCATTTCATCAAAATTACATATTTATCTATCAACACAAAATCATTTGTTTCTTCACTTGTATGTGTTTTCAGTTGAAAAAGAGTTGCTGACGGATATTATTGATGAAGTTACAAGTAACATTAGACCAGGTAAATAACAATCTAAATGGAATTAACTTACTTTCATTACATAAAATTAACAATTACTTAGCTTCATTTGATTTCTAGGCTACAAATATATCAAATGACAACATCGATGCTCACATCATCTTACGAAAATTAATTGGTTCCGAAATATTTTCGAGTATCCATCCATCCATCCATCCATCTAATAATAATCATGATGTTGACTTCTACAATTTCTATATTTCCATAACTCGTTACATCACATCAAGTAATGTTATGTCTCCAACTAAATCGATCTGACATTTGTAATCTGAATTAAGCATTAATTGAGCATTAATAACCGGACTGAGTTCGAATCCCACTGTGAACATCAACATTGGGATGCAGGTACATCCAGCCGACGAGTCCCAAATAGGACGAAACGCGCGTCCTGGATTCCACTTGCCAGTCACAATACAAATTAAAAATGATAATTACGACAAATCGCTATATCGAGGCGATCCGCACAGGATGCACATATAGCAACAGTGACTGACCAGTTTCAGTCTATAACAAATCAATGGGAATATACAAATTCATTCTACTACCAATTCGCCCATTGCACAAACGTGACTGTCTGGACTCAGTAGTCTAGTGGTGTACGCGGTGGCGTATGACACGAACCGGACTGAGTTCGAATCCCACTGTGAACATCAACATTGGGATGCAGGTACATCCAGCCGACGAGTCCCAAATAGTACGAAACGCGCGTCCTGGATTCCACTTGCCAGTCACAATACAAATTAAAAATGATAATTAATTTTGTATTCATTGAAATAACCTTATAAGAGTTAGTCTCTCTCACTACTCATAAGTAATAGCATTGCATCAATAATTTATGAATAAATCACTGTTTTCATGTTCTCATTATAGTCACTACTGAAACGCATTGATTGTTAACATTCCGGATTAAAGAACACAATGTCCAATCCAGTCAATAATTTCATTCCCATCCCAGTTCATCATAGTAACTAACTAATTTTTTGATAAATTTTTCACAGTTGATTAATTAATTATGTTATGGTAACAAACTTTCACTTAATAAATTGATATTTTGCACAAGTACTGTTATGATGTCTAAGTTCATCGATATAATAGAATGTACAGACTGCTGTTGCTGGTTTTATCTGTAATTTTTCAAGTGAAACACGATTATTGGGTAGTTTAGTGTAGCATTCATGTTCTTTGGCACGAGTTTTGATTTTTTGAGAAGACTATCCAATATAGAAGGCATATTAATCAACACAATCTAGCCTGTGTACACAATTCTGTGTAGAGGTGAAGAGTATCTTGTCTTTTATTCTAACTAATGCACTTCGAAGTGTGTTGGCAGTCTTGTAATATGTTCGGTTTTCATGTTGTTTTAGAATTCTTTGTATTATTTATTTTTGTATTAATTCCATTCGGTTATTCAGTTCTCTGAAGAAGCGACTTGCACTAAGCTACGAAACTTCAGAAGTTAGATTTTCTACTTATTGGAAATTTACAAATACATATCACTCAATTTATAAGATTACTATTACTTCTTCACGTCGAACAATTCAGTTGACTCAATATGAAAGACGATATTTGCGGACAATTTTCCTTGATAGAAAACTATATTCATGCAAATCACAGTATTTCATTAAAATAATTAACTGGCTTACAGTAATCACCCAGCTGAATAGAACTGGAAAGGTTTTAATCTGATTTTGTTGGTTAGATTCCCATGGATAATGCTAAAGTGAAATGGTAGTAACCTTTATACACACTTCATTGTTTAATAAAATCTACTTAATGATCATCGTAGAGACTAATGAGAATGACTAGTTATGAATGAATAGGGTAGAATCATTAATCATAAAGAATGAGTGCAATTACTTGTAGAGTTAGAAGCGACATACATAGTGATCACATTAGCATTATTTAATGAGAATGGTATTTAGGTGTGAACTGATACTTACAGTGAGTCGATCATTCAAACCTACATGGAGTTAACGCGCTTAAATGAATTATACATTTTTCCAGTGTTGTCACCGTCGAAGTGTAAATATGAATTACTTTTGACGTTCATCAACAAGCATAATAATGTAACTTCAACACATCGATCTCTACAACTATCTTGTAAGAAACATGCAGTGAATGATTTCAAGTCTATTGTACATATCACTTAGCAAAATATATACACCCAATCGTCAATTAATGCATCAAACCTCTAAAACAACCAGACTAGAATTGCTTTTGTGAAGCCGTAAAAGGATATAAATTGTGATAGTGACATTTAGTTATCGAAACAAGACTTGTTAAATCTTGACAGATAAACACATGTAAACGGGAAGTGACTTTACTGTCTGAAGTGTCTCACTGTGTACTGATTCAGCCAGAATGATCAGAAACAGGATTACCACCTATGTGGACACTGTTCCTCCCGATGGTACAGTAGAGAGACGTAGGCTTAGTAGTGACACGTATACTTAACACACGTGAAAACTATCAGGAGAATTCAGTCAATGCCTATTGTTAGCTTAACTTCATTCAGAGGCAGTTATTCAAGCCTAGCACTGCACTATACATTTCCCCAATCAAACGTTTATCTGACTTTACTTTGAGACACGTCATTGTTATTCTTATGTTGAATTGATGCAGCCAAAGTGTAAAATTAGGATAAAAATGCTATAGAATTTATCGTTTAAAGCAAACACAAACAAGCTACGTTCCTTAGATCAACTATTTCTGAGCTACAAAGGATCGTGGGGGAGTCGATATTCACGTTAGAAATATCTCATACTTTAACCACTTGGCTAAGAAAACAATGCATGAAGCTTTCCGTTGTTCTTAATAGGGTAAGTTAAGGAGATTTGCTGCTTCGAGTTTGATATGAGTCTTTTAAGTGCTTATTGTTTCGGTAGTTGTTAAAGTTTGTAGTCCTAAAAGAATGGCTTTAAATTACACTGACTTGGATGAGTTGTTTTGTGTCTACAATATTATGAAAGTATTAATTGTGGTTTTTGGATTGAGATAGTTCGATTTGATAGGCCTATTCTTTGTATTTCAACCTGGTTGATCAAATTTTGTCATAACTATGTAAGAGAATAGCATTACGATATACGTTGCTTCGCAAATAGTTGGTTTTAGTTATTTGTGATTTCTTGTAACCACTGATTTATTCAGATATGGATTTCATGTCAGCTATCAGTCCATTAAAGATTTGAGATGTATTTTCCAAAATAGTCTTGACTCGCATTAAACTGTGGTTTATCGCTTGCTGTCGATAGTCGAGTACATGACACCAAAATAAAATAAATGAAATGCAAAACTGTTACGAATCATACATGTAGTAATCATTTGTATTGCATGTTTAGTTGCCAGAGATGGAGCTGAACTTTAGTTTTGGACCAATCAGGACAACTGGAAATGAATCAAAGAGGCACTAACTTCAACTTGTCAAGAGGCTCTGGGCTGCAACAAACATCATTATAAGGAATGAGTTTCCACAGAGACCCTGAACAAAATTCAACGAAGGAAGAACAAGAAGGCAGAAATTAACAACAGCCGAACTAGAGCAGAAAAAATCAAGGCACAAAATGAATACACAGAAGCAAATAAACAAGTAAAGAAGAGCATTAGAGCCAACAAACGGAAGTATATCGAAGGCCAGGCAAAAACAGCAGGAAAAGCTGCAAGAGAAGGAAATATGAAATAGATATACGACACAACGAAGAAACTGGCCGGGAAATATAGTAAACCAAAGCGACCGGTCAAGAACAAAGAAGGCAAACCAATCACCGAGATTCAAGAACAAAGAGACAGATGGGTAGAACATTTTGAGGAACTCTCAAATAGACCAGCTCCACCGAACCCACCAGACATCGAAGCAGCATCTACGGACCTCTTGATAGATGTCAATATACCAACGATGGAAGAAATCAACATAGCCATCAGACAGATTAAAAGTGGGAAAGCAGCAGGACCTGACAGCATACCAGCCGAGGCACTCAAATTAGACATAGACATAACGGCAAGGATGCTCCACGTTTTATTCAAGAGGATCTGGGTGGTAGAACAAGTTACAGGAGACTGAAAAGAAGGATACCTTATCAAGATACCAAAGAGAGGAGATGTGAGCAAATGTGAGAACTACAGAGGAATCACACCGTTGTCAGTACCAGGAAAAGTCTTCCACAGAGTGTTGTTGAATAGAATGAAAGACTCAGTGGACGCTCAACTTCGAGATCAACAGGCTGGTTTCCGTAAAGATCGGTCATGCATAGACCAAATCGCAACACTACGGATCATCGTTGAACAATCAGTCGAATGGAACTCGTCACTGTATATCAACTTCATTGACTATGAGAAGGCGTTTGACAGCGTAGACAGGAGATCGCTATGGAAACTTCGACACTACGGTACACCAGAGAAACTCGTCAACATCATCCGGAATTCTTATGACGGACTACAGTGCAAAATCGTTCATGGATGACAACTGACAGATGCATTGCCAGTGAGAAACGGTGTCGGACAAGGCTGTTTTCTCTCGCCTTTCCTCTTTCTCCTAGTGGTTAATTGGATCATGGAAACCTCCACATCTGTGGGGAAGCACGGAATTCAGTGAACAAGTAGGATGCAACTTGATGATCTGGACTTCGCGGATGATCTAGCTTTCTAATCTCATACACACCAGCAAATGCAAGTGAAGACAACCAAAGTAGCAGCAACCTCAGCATCAATAGGCCTGAATAATCATAAGGGAAAGAGCAAGATCCTCAAATTCAACACAGAGAGCACCGACCCAATTGAACTTGATGGAGAAACTCTAAAAGGAGTGGATACCTTTACATACCTAGGAAGCATCATCGATGAACAAGGAGGATCCGTTGCAGATGTAAGGGCAAGAATTGACAAAGCAAGGGCAGCATTCCTACAGTTGAAAAATATATGGGATTTCAAGTAACTGTCTACCGACCTCAAAGTTAGACTCTTCAATTTGAACGTCAAGATAGTTCTTTTCTACGGAGCTGAAACGTGAAAAACTACTACAAATATCATCAGAAGGGTATAAGTATTTATAAACCATTGTCTAAGCGAAAAACTAAATATCTCTTAGCCGGAAACCATCAGCAACAGCCTACGATGGAAAAGAACAAACCAACTTGCAACTGAAGAGGAAATCAAGAAACGACGTTGGAAATGGATAGGACATACATTGCGAAAATCATCTTACTGCATCACGAGACAAGCACTAACTTGGAACCCTGTTGGAAAACAGAATGGCCAAAAAAACAGTGCGTCGAGAGATTTAAACAGACTTTAAAAGAATGAATAGCAACTGAATGAAGCTGAAAAAGATTACTCAGGACAGAGATGAATGGATAAATACTGATGAGCGGCCTATGCTCCTGTAAAAGAAGTAACAAGCGTAAGTAAGTAAGGTGACATCCAAATGCTGACTGTTTTTATTTATGTGCCTTATGAGTCTTAACTTGTATAATGGGTCATGGAAGCTCTGCTGCTTGAAGGGATCAAACGAAACAAATAAATAAGTAACTTCTTAACATCTTAACACTTTTGGACTACAACTACACTTCGCCTACTTCTTTTTCTGTAGTTTAGGGGTATTACTAGTCCTCATTAAAATAGTTTCTCTATCTCTACTCGTAAATAAACCGATGACGTACAATATTATTTCAGCGTCATATCGAGACAAATTGAACTTGTACATTGCAACTACTTAGGTGGCACTAAAGATAATTAATTCGATTTAGTATCCTACGATTCGACAACGACAGCATCTTGATCCCGAATTAGAACAAGAGTAGAGGAGGAAGCAAAATGTATTAAGAAAATATCAGCAGAGGGTAGAAGGTAAAAGCAAAATAAACAATTACAAAAGAGTTTATATAAACATCGGCTTAAACATATTCCAGTAACCTACCGATTGTTCGTTGGCTCTGATTGGCCAAGAGTGAAACGATCACAACACAGCTTGGTGAACATGTTTCGAGCGTGCTTTATTGAGGATTGTTTCGTGCTAACAGTTCATACTTGATAAATGAGCTCTACATTCACTGGTGTTGTTAGGTTAAACTCGTTCCTTATTTAATCTTTTGATAGGAAACCTTAGTCTTTAAGATTTGTATTCGTTGTTAACACTAACTCTATGTTTCATCATATTTATCTAAATATTCTGTTCATACTTTTTAAAACAATATAGGTTCACTTAATACAAAGACAAGCATTCTCAAGTACAAACAAAGGTTCGTCAAACGATGATAGTGGGAATGAGTCTGATTCTTTGCCTTCTTCAAATCCACATGAATCTGACTCTTCTTCATCATCACCTCCTACTGTTCCACCGTTGGCATTATCGACACAAAATATCCCGGAAAATTTCCCTATTGTACCAGTGATTGCAATAACCGGCTCACTGTTATTTCCTAAATTTGTTAAAATGATTGAGGTACGTATGTATACATGTAGCAATCAAGCGATATCATTTCCAACTAATAATTACATGTGTTTATTGATTGAGATCTGTTTTCGGTAAATTCATGCATATCATAATTCTATTCTGACAAAGCAAGTTGTTATTCATTTGTTGAGTGAATTCTAATACATCACTACTGTCTAAAGTTTATGCTGTGTAGTAGGGTAATGAAAGCTTTGTGGATTAAATCACTCAACCCAACTTCACGTAATTATCAACTTCTTACGTTTGTGAAATATGTGTTTACATAAAAATAACGATTGAATTTATCAGGGATATTTGGATAGTGATATGTATATTGAAATGTTACATGCTTTATGTACTCTGAACTATTTGTTACGCATGCACAGGTAAACCTTTCTATCAGAACTCTTCGAGTTAGATGCTTGTGATATGTGCACTCAAGTATGCCCAACCACTGTTTATCTCGATTTGTAATGATGGCTATATTAGAAGTTGGAGTAAAGCTGAAGTTAGCAAGATTAAACTTATCAATTCATAAAGTTGTTGAATGTTGGTCTAAGTCATGTTTGATGGGGTAGACTCTCTGTTAAGGTTTATGCGGTTGTCGTGGCTAATAGTTGGAGAAATTGTGTGACATAATCCAAAATCGGCCCAGGTATATACACTATTTTCCAGTCTCATGTTTACTTTGCATTATTTAATGTCTCTGTGAATGGATACTGGAAATTAAGATGTCGCTGAAGATAGTGGGTGATAATCTCTACACTACTGACCGATCCCCAGTAATATTAAGCCTCCAGCCTTACTCGAGTAATTATTCTACTTCAAGATTGATGGAAACTTCAGCTCTGTAATTAGTATTATGAAATTTGATATGTCCTTATAAAAAGTGCACAGTTAGGGGAAGTTTAACGGGTAATTTGGAAAATGTTATTTGATATTTTGACGTAAAGACTAGTTTCTTTGAAATTATGATGTTTTAATCATGATAAGTGCTTCACTAACTATTATTTATTAGTATTATTATTGTTATTATGATTATTATTATTAGATTACTGATGAACGACTGATAAATCTAATTCGTCGAAAAATCAAGTTGAATGCTCCATATGCAGGGATATTTTTGAAAAAATCCAATACAGAGTAAATTGTGTTTATTTTGTTATTATTTCTATCTTGAATGTGTAAACTTTTCCTATGATTTTGAAGTTTGTGCTACTTTTATAAGTAAATTCGCTTGGTAATTACAAATAATATCGAAAATAATATTGAACATTGCAACCGCAATAGACATTTAATTATATTAGTTAATTGAAAACCAGGTAGCACTGGATAACTGTTTCATTCTGGTGTTGAACTATTCAGCAGTGCGCACCGTAGATTCTACACTAGGGGCTTCAGGTTGATAGCAAACGCCTAAGCCTCTGCACCTCTTAATTGGCACCCAAGGGTCGATTTGTGATATATAGAACGCTGATCATCTATTGACATTGGTAATAACTGTTTCACTCCCGTCACGTCCAAGCTCCACCAGTCATGATCTCTCATAAGATCTCCAGGAACATCCTGGTGTTAGTCACTAGTGAGCTGATTGTTGTAGTTCAATTGAGATTGTCATTTTGAGTGAGTAACTGAAATAGAAACCAGTAATATAGGTTATTAATTTGTCAGATAAAAATTTTTTCACAAGTTTTCACTTCATGCTGTTAAGTGGTCTGAACAACTTTGCTGGAATGTTTATTCTGTTGTTCATCATAATGTTATGTGGCTTAGAATGTTTCTGTAACAGTGGTTTATATGTATACATGTCAGGAACACCGATATTAAAATGTCGAATTGTCTCCAACATCTCGAAATTACGGTTAACTACTGAGTAAGTAATAAGTAGTTGAAGTTATATTCCGTTATTTATGCGATTTATCCTGTATCAAATTACATAACCATCTGTTTATTCTGTTATTCTAATGCTTTATTTCATTTTTGTATTAACTGAAAATATGTATCATTCATTCAACGTAACTGCATGATGCCTAATGATTTTCAGTGCATGCCATAAATTTTATTTTTATTTACTCTTTATGTCATCGACCATCTTGACGATTTAATTAAGGTTTCGAATTCATACTATGAAAGTGGAGATATGTGTAGGCTGCATGGCAGTAGCCTTTACACACACATCATTGTTTTATGAAATCTACTTTATGATTATCGTAGAGAGTTTCATTGAATGACGTGAAATCTGTCAATATGACTGTGAATGTTTGTCGATTAAGGTAACTGGGATACACATTACTTTTACTCAGTCACCACTTACTATCACAGACGATTTTGACTGGTATGGGAGTTAAATAGAGGAAGATTGAAAGCATCCAAATCAAGACGTTACATCACTTCATAAGGTCGTTGGCTGTTAGTATGATTTATGTTGGCTTAGTTGAGTTCACCATTTAACCTAATTTAAGTACATAGTCACATTATTCTTTCATATATATCTTCCTTTCATTCTTTCCTGTTAAAATGTGTTTTGGACTCCATTTTGTTAATTTGATCTTGTCTTGTTGGTGTGATATCTTAAGTTGAACTAATGTATGTATGCACCAGACTTTACGTTATTAATGACTCATTGGGGCGTATAAATAGATCACTTTTGTTATTCTACGCCCGATTCCGTCATCAGTTTAGTGCTCGTCGAGGTAGCTTTTTATAGTGTTTATCTATAGATGATTGAATTTTTGTTACGTAGCGATCAACTCAGTTTATAGCATTCGGTCACAGTCATTTATCGTTAGTCTAATCCATGCTGATAAGCTGCAGACTACTTGTTTAGTGCCTGGACTATCACTAGTTGGTGATTTTTGCTTAAATGGTTCAGAATCATCAGTGCGCAGTCACTTGATCCTTGTTACTCCCTAAATCTCAAGTCCAAGTGTTTTTTTCGTTTTGGGACTGTATCTTCAATGTTCAGTCAGTCTATTTAACATTGCTGTAATGAATATTTGACTCCTTTGGTGTTCATCTTGTTAGATTTGACTCGTGCTGCAATCTTGAGCACTGTCAAAGGTATAAAAGAGGTTATCATTTGCAGACTGCCAAGTCCGTGGAAGGGTTTTTCTTGAGGTTTCTGAGAAGAAAGCTGTATTATGGGTGGTTTTGACGACCCAAGAGTGAGGCCGCAGTGCCCAAGAGATAGTTCCTTGGGGCCGGTCACATACAAATCTCTTACAAGTGGTTTTTGTGTGTGCGTTTAGTGCATGAAAAAGTCTTATCTCCGGAGTCAGAAATTCGTTGAATAAGGTAGATTGTACACTTCTAAAAGGTACTTCTTCTAATTCCACCCTTTCTTTGTGGAAAGACAGCATCGCTGTGATACTGATTGTCTAAGTGAAACATCTTACCACTATCTCACCTCTAAACAATCAGCAGTGCTACTTCACCCTAGGACGTTAAGTTTAGTCTTACTGCTCCTCAACTAACCTGCCTGACATGATGAGACCTTACAGAACGATTGTTGTGATCAGTATAACTTGATCTACCAATCATGATGAATAAGCCTGATCATCTCGTCAGGGTCGCGGCTGCAGTCATGCTAATATGTAGTGAAGAAACTCAAGCTATTCCACATTTATTTCATTAGGTATATTACTGTTTGCCTCGGAATTTTATAGGTTCTTTCACGTGGATTTCGTAGCAAACTATTTTAGTGTAATTTTTATGTGCATTTTATCTATATACTGTTCAATATATATATATATATATATATATATATATATATATATATATATATATATATATATATATATATACATGAATATTGCTTTGATAGTATTGAACTCATACGTCCGGTTGAAGAGCATGCCACTGAAGAAGAGGGAGGATTGCCAGGTTAGTACAAGTATATTACACATGATCTGGTTCATTCTGTTATTTAATTCCTTCAATTAAGCATAAATCTTATTTACTTTAATCACTAGGAGTATACAGTTTCAACTCACTTTTTTTTTTAGTAGACTTAATGATTCTAACTCTTCTCTATCAACGGAAGTAGAGTGAAACAATGTCGGAATAATAACTTGTTGGTAACGAATGTAAACCTTTATTCATTTACTTAAATTTAGATAACCGGATAGTACTAACAGCTGGACTGTATTTTTTGGACCTTATTTCCTGCGGTACTTGCTCCTGTAGGTCCTACCATACTAAATAGGTTGATTGAGATAGCGGTCAAACTAAGACCAGAAAATTGGAGTCCGAAGGCGCGGTCGTACTACTGACTGCGCGGAACCCTGATTGCTTTTCCAGCAATGCTGTCTACCTACAACTGAAAGCGGTGATAAAAAACCGACCTTAAAAGTAACATACCTCGTCTTACCCCACAGGTCTCGATCGTTCGTTTAGTTCTCTTCAGACGTCATTCAATTTTGAGTATTTGTTATTATTATTATTAGTATTCGAACGACATAGATGATCATCAGGAAGCCATGCATAAAATTGCTTTTTGCAATATTTGTTTTACTTTCGACATTAGAAAACTCGATTGATTACGGCTATTGAAATATGCTGTATGTGAGATAAACGTCATTAGTGACAATGAACGTTAGTCGTCAACTAAGACAAATTGACTGAAGCTAGACGTTTAAACCATTAGATCCCTCAAATCAGTTGTCTAGAAATTCAAGATTTTATCTCTGGCGATTTCGTTGATATCCATGATGTGTCCTCCAACTACGTCTATATGGGAAACTAATAATCGCGAATTTGGTAACCTGTAACTAATCTAAGTAAATAAATTAGACACTTGCGGTCAGTGACTCGACAACATGCTTTGAAATTACTTGCTCATAAACCAAATTGAGAAGACAGGGATCTAGAACCCTGAAGATTCGATTGTATTTCGTTCCGATTTTGTATACATAGTTATAGTAATGACTGTGCAGCAGACAAAATCAGCACACTACAAATGTCAGCAACCAATCGGATAGAGCAAGATCTGTGCGTAAAGCATTAACAAGGATACTGATTGACATCAAATTTATAGTTAATATAGTTTACCATTGTCTTCATATCTCAATCGAAATAATAGACGTTGTTAGTAACAGTCATTTGTTTCCAAATGATTTACGTAATCTACCAATTTTGTATAAGTTAATACCATCAAAATTTAATCACCTTATAATTCATATTGTTTATTCACCCCTTTATTAAGGCTTTAAGTGCTGAAATTGTGAAGACAATCCGTGATATAATCAGTCTGAATCCTGTCTATAGGTAACTTCTCCTAATACTTGTACTAGTTTTATATTAGGGTATTGTGAAGTTTTTTTATGATAAGTTAAGATTGTAAATTCTTATCTACTAAGGTGTTTAGAGCAAATACTTCGCCCTACCAAAATGTAATAAACAGCTGCTTCGTCCTGGTCTCCTTTGGTACTCAACTTTGATTAATGGATAGTAAAAGTAAATAATCATTGTATTTAATAAATGATACAGCCCAATCACAAGTGAACACTTCTGGAAGTTGAATTATGCGTTATTTGGCAGGCACAAAACATGAGGTCGATATAACAAATGCTTACCAATTTATCAATAAACAACATAAATCGATTCTAATGATGTAGCTGATGAAATTGCAACGAAATACATTGAATTCAAAGTGTTCTGTAAATTAAGATGAACGTGTATCTTCTCCAGTGAACTTCAACATTGAGTTGCAGGTACATCCAGCCGACGAGTTCCAAATAGGACGAATCACGCATCCACTTGCCAGTAACATTTTATCTTGAATATTCTGTAAATGTTGTCGTTCTTGCATTGTTCAAATTTATGAAGAGGACAAATTATATGGTCATCACTTTATCCGTTTATGCGTTATCAATCATCAACGATACCGTTGGTTAAGAGTACATGCTTCCTGTTGTATTTCAGAATGATTTGTTTTGTTGCGTTCTCAACTCATAAGATTTCAAAATATCACCTATCTGAACAGTAGACAGATCAGTAGTCATGGCTATAAATAGGTAAAATTCATACATTTGAAGTTAGACACAATGTCATTAGTATAATGACACTCAGTAGATATCAGTTTTATACAAAATATGCTGTGAAAGAAAATATATTAGTTATAGTTTGCTAAGGTTTCGTAAATTAAGATTACATCTTGAAACCTGCTAACAAACGTAAAACCAGCTACACAACAACAGAAAGCTAAGTTATATCACAGCATTTCAGGCCAGCTAGCTAGAGGAAGAAGTCCAACGTCAGCAAGAAGCGTTTAATTGCACAGGCAGCCTGGCAGACGTATCACAACACACACATCTCATGCTTATATATACAGAAAAAAAGGGCGTCCCTGGATTGTCACAAATAGCGTACTAAAATAAACAACGAACCAATATAGGATTTAGCGTTTTGCTATGTGGGAAACACAAACTGAAGGTGGAAAAAAAGTTTTAGGCATAAAAACGAGAAATTTAAATTTTCACAAATAATTCAAGAAAAATGAACAGTTATACCAAGAGAATTTTAGGAATCTTACATCCTCAACATAGTTATCTGTTCGCATGTATGTTCCACTACTATCCAATATGTTACTAGGTAATTTAAGTATAATTTAGATTAAAGTGACACAGAATTCATACACCTGACAATTAAAACCCAAGATCACTGATTACTTTGTTCAAACATACTACTTACGTAAAACAGTTGGACTAAATGTCAATCAGTCACTAAGAATGTAACAAGTAGACACATGTAAGTTAGTTTACGTCGACGGGCCACATTAACGTGATGGTAACAAATTAACAAAAATTAAATGCAGAGTATATTTCAACAGAAAATATGTATGAAAGGATGATGTAACTTAAAATGTAGGTGAAATTAAACAGTGAATGCACCAGCGTAACTTTGACCTATTCTTACACACTCTCTCCACCTATTGATTGAAATTATCATACTGTGGACATCAACCTGACAGTGGCGTAAGTGCATTCAGTCTTTAGCATCCTTTAAAATCTTGATCTTAAATGTATTTCTGCACCCTTCCAAGGGCTAACTCTTTCTCCCCGGACCATACCCTGTACGTCCATACTTTTTTCGTATTCTTATCATTGAAGTAATTACTACTTATTTGGTATTAATCCTGCTGTGTTGCTTAGGTATGGGAACTTGGGCCGATTTATATATGATGTTCCAAATGTCTCTGGGGAGATGAGTGTTGGAACTCAACCACTATCTCGTCCTCTCTGTTCTTCGGGAATTGTCTTTCTGTAGTCAATCTATGATGTAAACCCGAAGACTTGACTGTTCTTTAGTTGCTAGTGTTATTTTGCATATCCTGTATTGAATAAGAAAGGCACAGTGTTCTAAGTAAATATGTTAAATCTATTGATGTGACCAGGGACCATTATTAACTGAAATTACTTGAAGAGAAATTAAGCATGCTTAACCACTAACTGCTTACCTGATTGTGCGATGTTGACTGGTGTAGCACGATGCAAAATATATCAAGGACCTTTCTCAACAAAACGTAACATCATTCTATCTAGTCGTTGATGAAAAACAATCAGGTTGATATCCACCAAGTGATAATCGAGTTTAGCATTTGTAGACACTGCGTGATGTATCTGAGAATCGATCATAATAAATACACGTGCATTCACAGTTTAAATTAATCTAGATCCTAAGTTGCATTATTTTTCCATACATCCATCATTTCATTCCTTTTTATTGAATTATGTTCTAATTCACACTGTGTTTATTTGGTCTCGTTGTGCTCATATGGAGTATCAATTTGAACATACTTTGTTGATGATTAGACTCGTTCACTTCCTATGATCACTTCTAGCATGCTTTCTAGAATAGTAGTCCCAACAAAAACCAGCAAGGCAATGAAGAGGCGTATGATCACATAATAGTAACATACAAATGTTATTTACTTTTTAAGACTACGTTGCACAGCCTTATTATGGAGCAAAACGAGTTGCTGTGCAGTACTTTCTTTTCCTAACTCCGCTCGCAGCTCTTCTAGGGTTGCTCTTGTTCCAAAGGCCGGCTGAAGGAGGAGCGTTGAGCATATGGCTAGCATCCCTATCCCGTAGAACACAAGCTTGCAATAAAAACGCTAACCAGATTAAACAAACTTAACTATTTAAACTCTGCCCTGGGAGTGGTAGGAAACTATTTGACGCTTCATGATGAAAGCCGAGATTCTTCGAAAGTCATGAGGCTGATGCTCCCCCTTCTAACGGCCACAGCAAAAATTTTTATAGGTACATGGAATGTTTGGACAATGTGGAAGACAGGGAAGATCAATCAGATAGCAGCAGAAATGAAGAGATACAACTTGACTGTGCTCCGGATCAGCGAAACGCATTGGACTCAAACTGGACAGAAAACATTAGCTACGGGAGAGGTGCTACTATACTCCGGGCACGAAAAAGAAAATGCTTCACACACCCAAAAAGTCGCTCTGATGCTGTCCAAGAAAGCGCGCACTGCACTTGTAGGGTGGGAACCACATGGACCCCAGGGTCATCAAAGCATCTTTCAAAACAATGAGGAAGCCGATTACAATGAACATCATCCAATGTTATGCGCCCACCAACGACGGCAACGACGATGACAAAGATCAATTTTATGATAGACTGCAGTCAATTATAGCGAAGTGTACAGGAAAGGATCTGACAATCCTCATGGACGACCTAAACGCCAAATTCGGAATGGACAACACCGGATACGAAGACATCATGGGACAACAGGGACTGGGAGAAAGAAATGAAAATGGTGAAAGATTTACAAATCTATGCGCTTTCAACAAAATCGTCATAGGTGGTACAATTCCACCACAAACCCATACACAAGGTTACATTGGTCTCGCCGGATCATACTACAGAGGATCAAATCGATCATATATGCATCAATAAAAAATTCAGAAGATCAATAGAAGATGTGAGAAACAGGAGAGGAGCTGATATACCTTCAGATCACCACCTAGAGGTTGACAAAATGAAACTGAAGCTAAAGAAGCAATGAATAACTGGAGTAGAAGCATTACAAAGATTCAATACAGCCTTTCTTCGAAATACTGACAAACTCAAGGAATTCAAAATAACTCTCAACAATAGGTTTCAAACCTTACAAGATCTGCTGAACGAGGAAGAAACCACTATGGAGGACAACTGGAAATGAATCAAAGAGGCACTAACTTCAACTTGTCAAGAGGCTCTGGGCTGCAACAAACATCATTATAAGGAATGAGTTTCCACAGAGACCCTGAACAAAATTCAACAAAGGAAGAACAAGAAGGCAGAAATTAACAACAGCCGAACTAGAGCAGAAAAAATCAAGGCACAAAATGAATACACAGAAGCAAATAAACAAGTAAAGAAGAGCATTAGAGCCAACAAACGGAAGTATATCGAAGGCCAGGCAAAAACAGCAGGAAAAGCTGCAAGAGAAGGAAATATGAAATAGATATACGACACAACGAAGAAACTGGCCGGGAAATATAGTAAACCAAAGCGACCGGTCAAGAACAAAGAAGGCAAACCAATCACCGAGATTCGAGAACAAAGAGACAGATGGGTAGAACATTTTGAGGAACTCTCAAATATACCAGCTCCACCGAACTCACCAGACATCGAAGCAGCATCTACGGACCTCTTGATAGATGTCAATATACCAACGATGGAAGAAATCAACATAGCCATCAGACAGATTAAAAGTGGGAAAGCAGCAGGACCTGACAGCATACCAGCCGAGGCACTCAAATTAGACATAGACATAACGGCAAGGATGCTCCACGTTTTATTCAAGAGGATCTGGGTGGTAGAACAAGTTACAGGAGACTGAAAAGAAGGATATCTTATCAAGATACCAAAGAGAGGAGATGTGAGCAAATGTGAGAACTACAGAGGAATCACACCGTTGTCAGTACCAGGAAAAGTCTTCCACAGAGTGTTGTTGAATAGAATGAAAGACTCAGTGGACGCTCAACTTCGAGATCAACAGGCTGGTTTCCGTAAAGATCGGTCATGCATAGACCAAATCGCAACACTACGGATCATCGTTGAACAATCAATCAAACGGAACTCGTCACTGTACATCAACTTCATTGACTATGAGAAGGCGTTTGACAGCGTAGACAGGAGATCGCTAATGGAAACTTCTTCGACACTACGGTGTACCAGAGAAACTCGTCAACATCATCCGGAGTTCTTACGACGGACTACTGTGCAAAATCGTGCATGGATGACAACTGACAGATGCATTGCCAGTGAGAACCGGTGTCGGACAAGGCTGTTTTCTCTCGCCTTTCCTCTTTCTCCTAGTGGTTGATTGGATCATCGGTAAATAATAGACAATATCGAAACCACTGGGACGACGTTCATCAAGCATAACCAAACCACCGAAGCCGGTGTTTCAAGATGGTGACGCCAATCGAGTTGTCCTAATTGCATCCGAGTACATGATACCGAACCTTAGCATTGCTAACATGATGTTCCCACTGGATATCAACAACTCCTCAATTACGTACAATTTGAATAACCTGTGTTATCACACAGTAACACAATATCGTACGAGTACATGAAGTTGAAGAGTCTTCATCCAGATTACAGATCTACACTACTATCACGCACTTCCTTCGGAGTCGTTCTCGGAATACCATCAATGGCAAGGCTGAAAAGGAACAGTGAGATTGAGAAACCTTGTAATGCATTTTGAGTGTTAAGTTGCCATACTACATCATATCAGCACTGTAAGATAAATACCAAAGTAGCAGTAGCATCTGAGGTAGTAAAAAGATTCCAACATAGAGAATGTAATTCGAGATGACATTATTAATGCATAGAAAAGAGGCTATAAAGTAATTTTAAGCTAAGGATTTAAGGAAGGATGAAAAATGAATGAACCTGCACCATTGGAATCGATTCTAATACATCCCACCAAACCTCTGTAACTAGTGATTTTGGTTATCCCGCGAATCCCAACCAGTTATTCTGCATCTAATAACGTGATTTCGAGTATACACACAATGATTTCATGAACTGATGCCTTGTATAGGTTTGATAATCCACAACTTTCTTCCAACACACCTCTACGCCAGTCAACATCTCAAATTGAAGTAGGCAATTGTTGAGCTTGCCCAGTACATATTCTCACCAACTCAATCATTAAAGACTTCCTGCCTTTTCAACTGATTTATTATCATCGTCAAATACCTTTTGTTTTTACTGGGTAGAAAGAAAGTGAAATACGACTTATTAAATAATATCCAAAATTACCTGAGATAAACTTTTTAAGTAAATTGCAATTTCAAAAATAACCTACTTGAATAAATGCTATTTCTTTTCCTTTAGTCTCTTCATCATGTGCTTTCAGGACTCGACGTGTTAATTCAGCTTGACGTTTACGTTCAGCAGCATGCAAACGTCGTTCTAAACATGATCGACGCTGATGCAATAGCATACATTTCTGCAAATGAATTTCATCAACCTAGCAGTGATTCATATAAATGAATAAACACAGAAAACATTTAAGTAGGATTTATATTTGACGTAGAAACAACATTCAGATTCATTTGAATTTTTTTGTCAATGTCGAAAAGATTAGGCCAGTACCTTTGATGTGAGTTTGTCGACAGTAGTCAGAAAGAAAACCTGCTTGACGTAGGATTCATGCTAGTTTACACTCGTCATTAAGGTGTGCTTGTAAAACTAAAAGAACTGATACTCCCTATGAGACTCCAACTCATACTAACCGGCTTCGATATCTGAAACTTTTCCACTGAATAATTCACAGAGTAATCGATCTCCTATAGAAGAGATAAATAAAGTGAAGTGTCGCTATATGGTGAATAATGTAATGTTTGTCTAGTCCCATAGTACTACCTGAATTTTATCAACCAAGTTTAAACTTCTAATTAGCAATGTCTAATGGACCCTAACACCACACAACATCAGAGGTGGGAGTGGATGATAACAGTAAATAATTCCCAAAAATAAATAGATCGATAATTATTGAATATTTGATGATGACATTACCAGTTCAAACAAAATTTACTCGATGCAATGTTGGAATTAACTTTACAATAGTTGTCTTTTGATTGTTGATTTATTTATAAAGTCATAGTATGGGACTCCTCAACGGTTCACAATTAAAAACTCAAACAGGAACCGAAATCAGCCCTCGCGGTTTCGGGTTTACTAAAAAATACTCATGTGTTTATTTTGAACAATTGCTGAAGCTTTAGCAGTAAATTGTGACCGAGTCTCATCAGACATATCAGGGCTGTTGTCATATCTCAGTTGATCGCCATATTTAACAATATTTGTGTCTAAGGGGCCGTAAAGCAAACTGGTTTAGGAGAGGTATTAACGATCTGAAAACGTAACAATAGAGCTTAGGAGACAACGCTTTACGGGGGTTCAAACGGCCATCCTGTAGGTATATTATGATTTTCCAACCTCGAACTTCTTAGACCAAACTGCCGGAGACAAGAGGTGAGGTAATATGTTTTCAGAATTAATGTTTTGGAACATGTTACTTCCGTTGTGGAAAGGTAGTATTGTTGCAGATGCTGATTGTCTGTAGGAAACACCGTAATACTGTCATAACTCACTACCGAGTAATTTGTAGCCACAAATCTCTACTAATACTGTCTATACTAATTAAGTTAACGTAATAAACCAAACGAAAATAACATTAAATAATCACTAAAAATTCACAGTTCGTCACTGGGCGATGACTAGTGTAATGTTTGTACAATTCTCCAATGCAAAGTTACTTCAGTCAATCGAATTGCAATGTGGTTACTAGTCTAAATGACTCGACTTTGCATACAATATGTTCTGATTTTAAGTGGCTGCAAGTAGAGGACGGGATGATAGAGAATCAAATCTCACAGAGAGTATCAGTTCATTCAAGAATGGCATGTCGATGAGTCATAACCAGCAGTAAGCCTAGGTCAAGTATAATTTCTTGCCAATCTAACATCATTAATCACTTATATTGATACATACCTTTTTGCTTAGTTCATGTACACGTTCCGTTCGTTCCAAAAGATGTTGTTGACGTAGTACTCGTGCACGAGCTTGTTTCTCTTCAATTTCCTGGATAGAATTTGCTGACCTGCAGTTCGTTCAAAGCGACAAGAAAGCACATTTACATTAGTTTAGTTATTAAGGATCTTTTTATAAGATTCTTTAATAATTATTTATCTTGAATTAGAAAGACTATGGGAGCTCGATTTAACTTTACAATAGTTGTCTTTTATTTGCGCATTTATATTATGAATAAGAGATTCTGGAAGATACATGGTTAGATATCCAACAATACAACTACTGAGTGATGTACAATTACCTCTAGATATCTACATAGGGTGATGTTCTGCAGTTAGGAAAGAGCAAGTTCTTTTATTCTTACATTCCTCTTACCCTATATGGAGTCGAGAGTGTATGAATTGTAGTTCAAATGAATCGTAGTTTCATATCCATAACTTGAAAACTTTCTGGACAACTAAGCTTTTATTTTTCAGCGTGAACATCAACATTGTGATATAACAAGTGCATTCAGCTGATGAATCTGAAATAGAATGAGATGTGTGTTATGAATTCCTTTTGTCAACCACAATCCAATTTTAATCACACCTCAATTAATTCTGTACTGATTACTCAGTTCTGTGATGCTCTATACTCGAATACATTATGTTTACACTAATTTGATTGTTCAGAAAAGTAGATACTGACTCAATATAACAACGACTGTGCCTATCATCTTGTGCTTATCATCTTGTTGTTGAAAATAAGAAGAATTACGAAAGTCATTATATCAATCGATCACGTTAAGGTTATGTTGCCTAGGATATCGTTATGGTTTACTAAACAACATAATACATGGATATTATCTGGCCCTAATGGCTGTTAGAAATGGTAAAATATAAACTACTTACCGTCTTTTAGAACGAGCTGAAAGTTTTTCATGCATATGTACTCCATGACCTGGTATGCGTGGTTTTGCCTCTGTCTTTGGAATAAGTAATAAGCCATGTGGACAAGTTCCAACATCTGAAGTAATCAGTGGTAACGTACGGAGTATCCCGAGTTACTGAAGCTGACAAAGATACTGTTTCACATGACATAAAATTACGTGGAGGTTTTTCTAACATTGTACCAATCGTTGATATTTGGTTAGTTTGAGATAATGCTTCTGAGATATCGCTACGTTTTGTTCCGGGTGTTGATGATCCAGTAAGGTTATCACAGTGTTTCGATGTAGCATCTTCGGGCGTTAATTGTTCTATGAAACAATCGGAAAAAACCCGTTAAATACGAAGTAACACATGAACTGATGTAAGGTGGTTGATGGTATTTGATAAAAAACGCTGTCACATGCTTCATGCTAGTCGGCACTTGAAGGAACTGATTCATATTTTAAGATTCGAACATGCGTCAAACTGTTTTACAGCCTGCGACATTATCACTGAGCCATTTGGCTGTTTAAGACTGAAGTTAGGTGATATGGATAGTAAACTGACAAGTACCACCAGTCTCATTAAGTTTGTAGATGGATATTACTAACAAGTGCGAACTAACATGCAACGAAGAACAAGTAAGGTTATCTTTTGACTACATACCCTCCCCCACCCGAACCGAGACCAAAATATTACAAAAATAAGCAGAGACAATGTGTCTAAATATATTACCACTGTCCCTGACACGACGACAAGTTAGAGATAGAAGCGTCCCTTACACGGGGAAATTTAAAAAACACAACTGAAAATTATGAGATAATCACATTACGAATGTAACCAGGGATCTCATAAGGTAGTTAAATGGCCCATCATTAAACTCTAAGTAAGCTATGGTTGACAGTTAGAAAGAGAGGTTACGAGTCAGCTACCTCTTCGAGGTTTTCATTGGAAACAGTACATCTTCAGGTGAGGTGCCCAAGCGCACTCGCAATCTGGTAGCTTTGGTGAATCAACTTCAGTGCACAGTACAATATTTGTTGTACGAATTCCGCCCATCTGTATATGACTACTAAATATAACGGTAGTATCAAATGTTTTTATTGAGTTTGCCCTGGATCATAGTGGAAACAGAATTTAAGCGTTTCAAGGCTGTGGAAACCATTGACCTAGTTACTGTCTTCCCGGTGACAATTGATCTATTGCAGTCTACGTTTTTTCAAGGGTAATAAGAACCTAGTGGTAACGTTCATAATTCCGTTATAAGTGAAAAGGCCATTCTTAGCTTCGTGAGGATGCACAAAAAAACATGGGGCCTGTTCTGAGCAGGTAGAATTTGTGACTCCCAGGGAGCAGCTCAAGGTTTAGTAC